>WBMV01004893.1:523439-811252 GCA_013396655.1 Campylorhamphus procurvoides | reverse complement strand
CCCTGCCCTGCCCTCCCCTCCCCTCCCCTCCCCTCCCCTCCTCTCCCTTCCCTTTTTCAAATGTGTGTACAATTTTGCTGAGTTTGCATAGCAGCTGCCAGTCACTCCCCTGCTATGTAATATATGGTCCCTGAACTATAGCATAATTTCAGGATCATTGTTTCAGGCAATCTATATCTGACGGTTCTCCCCTCTCTGCTAGTAGGTTACGTAACTGTGCCACAGTAGCTCCAGTGTTTTTCACAGCATAAAGATAAGGGATTTGTTTTCTCCTTGCTCTCTTCCAAACTACTTAAATACCTTTCTCACCAAGCAGATGCTACATTGTTATGAGAACGATGCTACCAACTACCAACATGCACAAAGACACTAAGCACATCTGTGTGCATCTTTGCTCTGGTGCTCTAAGTAGATATGAAGCCTTTAGCAATACCAGTAGCTGATTAGGACATTCATTAAACTCCTCCGCCAGTTTCTTCTCCAAAGCCTTGGACCTATGTAAAACTGACTGCTGAAAGATGGAGGACCATAAGGCAGACACTCAGGTAGGCAGATAAAGTTATCATACAATTCATGCTAAGCTTATATGCCAACAAATCCACAGCCATAAGAGTCCAAGCAGATGGTCTTCTTTCTTTTTCTTTTCCCTTACCTGCAGAAAGAAATAAACCCAAACAAATGGAATTTTAATGGATTTTTTTTTCAACTTTTCTTGTACAAGTTCAGACAACTCAAATAGTGTAAATCCCTTCTGAGAGTTTTGATTTTCATTATTTAACTCAAAATCTTTTGTACATTTTCATAAGTTTTAGGACTAGAGAGGACTGTAGGTTAGTAATACTTGCTCGGTAGTTACCCAAATGGTAGGCTGAGGTGGTCATGGATACAAAATCTCATGCCCTTAATCAGGTAGATACTATATCCTGAGGAAAATAAAATCTATTGTGGTGAATTAGTAAGAACTAAATACATGTCAGATTTAATTTCTTGTAATTTTGAAGTCTATCAGTACAGATAGAGGATAGGAAGTGTGACATTCACAGCTGTTTTTCTTGTTTTCTGTATTCTATATACTATGATATTTCTTACTTCACTGATAGGAAGCAGGATAATATTGACTGTTCAAGGAATCTTCCTTGTTTGAGCTGCTTCTGGATCATAGTAACCAGAAGATAATATTCTATAATCTGACTCAATCCAACTGAGCTCAGAGGACTCACTGCTCATAAAGAGTTAAAGAAAAAAAAAATATCTGAAACTCCATGATTAGGAACACTTCTTGCTTTTGCTTTTCTTGTATGTCTTAGTATAGTAAAACTATCAGCAGTACAGGTGCAGTACAGTAGTCCCAGGTGACTGGAAATCCCTGACAGATTTTTTTGACAGAGGGTGGAAAAAAAGATGACAGATCAGTATTCCAACTCTGTGTTTTCTGGGGACACCTTTCATGAAGAAACATTTCTAGCTAGGGGACTTGAATGGGACTTTTCTAATGTTTTCTGAAAAACAAGCATGAAATAAAAGCAAAACCAAACCACCACCACTACCAACAAAACCACTTAAAATAAAAGCAACAGGACAAAAAACCTGCTGCAAACCCCTTACTTTTTCTTTATACTTGACTTATTTGAATTTTGTGACAGATTCTCTGATATGCCAAGAGTATGTGTGTGGTGTCAAATATTTACCATACACCATGTCCTTACAGTGACTGGTGGCAGCAGGCAGATACAATAAGTACCTCAGTGAGGGATTTAGCCATCAGTTTGCAGAGCATATCTTGTCTCTGGAGACTGGTGAAGGGGGTTAATCATGTCAAGGATGACTGGAAGAAGGAGAACTATCTTTTTCTCTCAAGACTCTACATAGAAATGACCTTAGAGACACACTTTTACTGGAGCAGTGTAGATGCAGGTTTATTTTCCCTATATTTTCAGCCCTCAAGCAAGTTGAATGAGGGGAGTATTTAGGCTGGAGTATTTGGATACTTGTGGCTTAGATGCAATATGTTATCATGGAATTTTATCAGGGGTTATCAAATATTCACTTAAATTTTGTTACGTTAATGCCTGTAGAGTTGGTGGCAGTATTGCTCCACAGATCTATGAATTCTTTAAACTGTTCAATTTAAAAGAAATCTGTTTATTCCAAATCACTTAGCCCTTTTAATTATTCCTTTGCTTTCACTGGTAACAATTATTGCATCCTTAACAGCTCACTCTGTTCCTAAACTATTATAGACCCTCATGTAAAGACAGGTGACTTTTATAGGATTAGTTCAAAGTTAGTTTCTGTTTTACTGGGACACTTCATAACTCCCTGTGATGGTTTTTGGATTCACTTAAAGAGATTTAGAAAGCTTGTAAGACTTGTATTTTCTAAGTACCCAAGCCATGTTCCTTTGCATCTACCAAAATTATCAGATTCTTTATTATTTTGCAACTCTTAAGAAAGCCTCCTAAGGCATTCCTAATCCCTTAAAGTGAATTTATATCCCATATATTCCTTAAAGTGAATTTTTTAGTCCTAGAGCCTATCATAAACTTGCCTTAGGGTTAGCAATTCCTGGCAAATTGTCACCCTCACACTGTATTTTTAAAGCATCACTTGTGGAAAACCAAGAAAAAGATGGGTCATTAAGAAAGCAAAAATAATTACTATTATGGTTCTATAATAAGTGAAAAGATCCACAGGCACTGTTATCACTGGAACGTTTTGCGTAAAGCACGAAACTGAATATTCAGGACAACATTTGGTAATTGCTGAATAACCTCTATTGTGCTAGTCAGAGCTGAAAGCTTTTCAGGGCTGACTGATAAACTCATAGTTACAAACTAGTTCTTTTTCATTCTTTGTTCCACTTTGCTTAAAGGCCTGTTCAATGCCTCTAGAGGAGAACATGAAATGATATTCTGCTGAACTTGAGCCTCAAAGCCTGTGGTGCAGTGACTATGAGGAAGCTAGCACAAGGAGATAAGAACAGGTGATTTTGGTAGGCAAAGGAACACTGAAATTCTCTGCAGTGTTTTTGTTTAGTTTGTTTACTGTTATGTTGGAATTACTTTTTTTTTCCTTAGGGATTTCTTTTTCAAACTATATGTTTTGTTTCTTTGCTGTAATCCAAGCAGAGAACACTGACAAAAAAACCTCCTGAGCTATTGACTTATGGCTTCTATGGAATAAAAAACAGTGAAGACTCATGATCCACTCCTGTAGTGTTTTAACCATTCACACAATATCTTTGAATGTATTATTTTTGCTATTCCTTGTGTCTTTATTCAACAAAAATGACCAACTGAATTATTTCCATTACTAAAATCAAGCAGTGGCACCAAGACTATGCACTGTATTTCAGGATTTCATACACACTTTGATGTACTAAAAAGTTCAGAGTTATGTAAAGTAGCCAGGAACAAGAGAGATGGACAAAAGTATTCTCTGGCATGGTTATTCACTATTAAAATTCAGAAGTGGTAGATACAATTTTTCTATAAAGTAGCTTTGAATCAGAGTAAAAACATCTTCCTGAGAATTCCTTTTTGAACAGAAAGTTCAATGTATTTTTCTCCAATTTTCCAGTCATTATGTCCTTTATCAAGACTTCTGAGATTGAAAGAGATCATTGTATAGAAAAAATTCAAGACTGTGTTTTCAGATAATACTGAAAGCACACCTTCAATCATTACTTAAATAAAAGCTCTTTTGTGCTATGATCAAAAGTCTTGTGTATTCATATGAAACACTGTAATCAGAGAGCTTGTCAGTTATTTTGAAGTCACATCTATATAATGTTTTAGATGGAAAATATTTTAAATATTTTAAGGAATTTTACAGTTTCTTTTCTGTGTGATTTGCATACTTTTCAGTTAATGATGATTCTGTTAGATAAGACAGAATTTTAAAGAGGCATCTTTTTATCTACAAGATTTAAATTGCCACATTAAAAAAAAATAACATTCTGAAGTTGAGTGACTACAAAAGTCATTCAAGAATCATTTATTGCATGGCTTTGATGTATTCCATTAGTGTGTTGCCTTATTTTCCATTTTCAGTTTCAACATTCAGTATATTTTTATTATTGAAGTAAAGTATGATCAAATTTTGCAGAAGAAATGGTATTGTGACCTGTCCTATTGTATGACAAATTCTCTAAATTTATTATTTCATGGGAACCAATCTTCTATGCTGTAGTAAACTGCAAGTTTTTATTCCCTTCTATCCTTACATAGTAGTTTAAACATGGTTGCTAAACAGTTATCATGCTGTGCACAAGTAATTATTTTGACATCCTCTTTGCTTTTCTGTTTGTAACGAAGAACACAAGTACAATGCAGTATGGCAAAATTCTTTCCCTGAGCATTATTAAACAGGAGCTTGGTTACCAAAATCCAGAAAATATTCTTGGGATGAAAGACATTTTGGCTGCTATTTCCTGTTGACTCTGGGAGGCCACCTGCTAGAAAAACTGCATGCTAAGCATCTTCTTCAGGCTAAGAAAGATTATGCATTTCTTCTCAGACTCCCAAGTGTGACTTCTTTGTGTTTTCCCATTAGGGAACTTCTCAGGAATCCTCTTTACCTGCAAAAGGGTTTTTTATTCCTAGACGTTTTCTAATTCTCCCAAGAATTTAGTGTTGCTAGTGAAAACTATTGTCTATGTTATAGCACAGTCTCAGCTTGTAGGTTGTAAAATAAGTTCAGCTATAAAGTGAAAGTAGGTACTCAGACCTTGTTTGAAATAGATGCACATGATAAAAACATCACACTTCAGAACAATAAAGGAGATAAAAAAATAATAATTTGTCACTCTATTCCGACACATAACTTTATGTATAGAATTTTCAGCTTAACTGGAGGTTTTAGATTCCTAATATCACAAGCATTTATTCTATTTGATCTTATAGAACTAGCTGATAATTTTTAATTCAGCTACAGCATTTCTATCTATTCACTGCAGCGTTTGTTTGCTAAAAAAGCTTCATTTGCTGTGTAAAAAGTCTGCAGTATACTAGTCACAACACAATTCACTGTGCAGCACCATATGCTTTCAAAAAGTTGTTAAAAAGTGTGCATTCATCACTATGCTGTCAAAACAATTGAGGTGCTACCTAGAAATCCCATTTAAGTAAATACTCCATGGCAATATCTAATATGCAGAGTCAATGTAAGTCATCAATCCTGCAGCATCATCCAGTCCAATCTTCTAGTCAGAGGACTTCATCTATAACAGTTATTAAAAATTAAGATTTTTTTAAACAGAGAGCACAGGTATGGCTAAAAAAATCATGCTGGATTTTGATTCACAATAATTTTGTGAATCAAAATAATTTTGCTGATCTTTGACATTATACAACTGCCTTTAATGTAGAGAGCTATTTTGGCAAGTACTGTAAATGTTACAGTATGTACTAAAGATGTCTAAATAGTTAATACATATAAAGTGATTAACTGAAAGCAAAAATTAATAACTTGCATTATTGTACCAGGCATAAATTATTTGATAGATCTAAATATGAATTGTTTTATAGGACTATAATAAAAAACAGGGCTAATAAAAGAGAAATTTTTGAATAGGAGTTTTTAGATGAGAAATCCATTCTTTTCACTTAGAAAAAGCTCAGTGTGCTTCAGAATGATGGAAAAACCACTCTGTACCATTCTGAATAATGCTTTTAGGCTTGACTGAATCCCCCTAAAAGCAGAAGGAACTTTGGTGATAGCAGTTATGGTTTAGTTTTTTTAATTAGCATACATCTAAGGTGTTTGGGTTGTCAAATTAAAAATGTTGATATGCACAAGGTAGAACATTTCTGTCCAAGCTATTATCTTTGTAAAAATAAATTTTTTAAAAAAACCAACAAAACCATTTAAAAAAAACCCCAAAAAACGGTTCTAGTGAAGAACTACTGAAAGGACATTACAAAATGAAGTGTGATTTCACTCTACTTTCTAGAGATCAAAACTAAGATGTCAGCATAATTGAGGCTGTCTGCAGAGAAAATACATGTACCTCAGAAATATATTGATGATATGTAGTTGGTGAGGTTATTAATAGTAAAGCAGAGGTTTAACATAGAAACTGTAGGACTTCAGATGGGTAGGAGTTTTTTTTTGTGATGAAATTGCATTCTTCCAAAATTTTTGCACAAATATCCTAATGACTATTTTCTTTGAAGTCAGACAAGGGTATAGCTTCTATTCACTTGTAATTTTTATTTTGGGGGCTGTTTGCGTGCACAGTAACTTGCATGGAGCAGTTGAATAGCAAGACTGATCTACCATCATGTAAGTCAGAGTTTAAGTGGCTCAAACACGCTGTGCTACCAGACGGAAGACATTGGCTCCACCATGCTAGTAAGGCTGAGTAAGACAGAGAGAGATGTAGCACTTTGTCATATTTGACAGGAGAAAAACATGCCTTCCAAAATATTCAGCTCATATGTAGTCTCATTATACAAATTTTTTTTCCCCTTTTCTTTGTTCATTCATTAAATTCGTTTGCATAGTATTTCTGCTAACTGTGGTCTTGTGTAAGGAAATATATGTGGGTTTCCAGTATTGATTTCTGTCGGGATTCTTTTTTTGTTTGTTTTTGTTTGGTTGGTTGGTTGGTTTTTTTTTGGATTTTGTGGGTTTTCATTTGGTTGGTTTGTTTTTTGTTTGTTTTCATTTTGTTTTTTTTTCCTGATGAAAAGCAAAGTTTGGAGCTTTTTAAGGAATTAGCAACAGAAATACATAAAAAGAAATTTGAGTATTAGGAAAAAAATCAACATAGCTAAAATTAGAATGTATTCCTTTTAAGAGTCTTGTATAGGTGTGTTGGATTATATTACATGGAATGGAGCAATGAAAAAAGCTGCATTAGAGCATTTTTTAGAAAAAGAAAAAAGCTATATAAACCAAATTATATGACTGAAGTCAGACTCCCAAAAACTAAAAGGATATTATGTCTACTTATATAATTTTACCCACAATACCTGCGTTATTAATTGGATATATATTTAAGGCTGTTTGACATCAGATTTAAAGGCCTAATTTAAATCTGGTGAAGATGACATCTTAATCCTTGTGGGATAGGCTAGAAAAATTTCCAAGATGATTTCTGTGACTTTCATTGTGAAATATCAATCAACTAACATACTAGTAAATTTTCAATATTTACAGTGCTTAATCCCTTCTATCTTCATATACCACCTTCATTCTCATATTTGTGAAACATCTCTGCTATGGGATTACAACATTTTTAGTCTGCCAGAACAAAATAAATATCGTCTTCTCTCTGTTTTCACATTCCAGGCAGAACATATAAAGTGGCCATACCTTGGCAGCACGCTGAGAATGTTAAAAATGATTTATGTGGTTGAAGATGTCAGAAAAGAAACCTTTTTATTGATTTACCAATGAAAATCAAATAAAATATTTCCAAACTGTATCATTAGAAATTGAAGATTGCCAGAAAGTGAGAGGTTTGCAAGAATTCATTATGACAGGCCAGTGAGAAAAAATATTTTGTTCATTGTGTAGAAGTCATAGAATAAATTTATAAAATTAGAATGAACTTATACAGAAAGTACAGGACCACTATCCTGTGTTTCTGGTGTGGAAACACAATCTATGGTATTTATGCTCCAGAGAAAAGAAGAAATTAAAAAATAAATCCAAGTGCACTAAAGTCCTCCAGTGCACTAAAAAGGCTCTCTCCTCCAAAAAACCCTGTTCATATAATGCAGAAATCCATAGGCCAGATTGTAGGATCTTCCCACTGAATCTGATACTTAAAAGATTATAAATTAAAATTCTGGAATGCCCTTCTTTTGCAAAGCTCCTGTCTGATATACCAATAGTTGTTATATATCAATATTTTGCATCTTTGGACAATATTTTGTTTGATTTTGCTACTGTCCTGAAAATTTAAGAGATTGAAGAGTACTAAGGCATCAAGGAAGAAAGTAAAATCTACCAATTCATATACTCTTTTAATTAAGTGTACTTTTAGCTTGTGTTTAATTTTATCTTTTTAAAAATAAATACATGATTAATTATTTTTAATTAAAATAAAGAATCATTATCTCACTCACATTTCAATGTTAACAAAGAGCTTGTAGTTAGAAGGATTAAAAACTAATGAATTTTCATGAATACTAATAAAAGACATTGAAGTGATCAGAAATACCCATCAGTCATCAGATTATTGCTAAGGTACACAAAATAGCTTTCATAACAAAGAAATCTTAGGTATGAGTAAAAAGGAAAATCTGCTTGGAAGCTTTGATAATCCACAATGCTACCCAGCACTCAATAACCTCCAGGTGTAATTTCAACACTTTGAAGCCAGAGTTATATCGACAAAGCAGTTCAGACCAGTAGGAACAGAGCTCTAGAACAAAGCAGTGGTATTGAGAAGCAGACATTCACACTGTACGTGTTTTAGCGAATTATTTTTACTTCCCAGCAGCTTTAATCTTGTCATATGGACTAAAAGTCCATTTGAAGTTGGAAAGCAAGTTCTAGGGGTTAGTTTCATATTAAGGCAATCTAGTCCAGTTCCCTTGAGATCACTTCAACATATAAATCAAGTAAGAAGGGATGGATGGGACATTTATTCCTGATCCAAACTAAGTCCATAATGCAGATGAACCCCCAAAGCCCTTTAAAGAATTTATTTTTATGGTATCACCAAGGAGAAGTGAATAATTAGAAGCTTGGGCACTTACCCGACAGTGAAACAAGCCCAGTGTTCTGTGAGGTTACCACAGGGAGTTAGCAGGAGATGTTCAGTAGGAGATGACCCAATACCTCCTGCTCCAAGATTAAGTTTTAGCTGCATTACATAGAATTTTCTTGGAGTCCAATTACAGTCACCAATCTCCCCTAGTTACTATGCTTTTGTAGCGTTTCTTTTGTAACCCCTTATATTGCTCCCACTGAGCTCCAGGGAACTGACAGCAAAAAGGCAGCTTGATTTCCTTTTCATTTAAGCTAGGATAGCTCAATTTGTTTTTTAATTTGTCTCTAAAAAAAATCTTATACTTTGATGATTTTTCACTTTTTCTCTACCCAGATCATAGATATTTTATTATCAGTGGATAAAAGAGAATGGCTGCTCAGCTGGAAATTTGAAAGATGGAGAAACTTGTGAGTTACTGAGTTTTGTCTTTGAAATAAAAAGGAAGCAAGAAGAAAGTATAGTGTGTCTGTGGCTGCCTTGCTTTAACTTCTACATAGACCAAGAATTTCATGTGAAGTAGGTAGGAAGATATTTGAAATACTTCCTGTGGACAACCTAGACCATGGTATAGTAAAACCTTTGGAATAGTTTTGTCTGGATTATGCTTATACTTTTTTTTTTTTTTGGTGAATTAAGGATCACGAGTGATGATTATACCAGATGAAACCCTATTATTGATAATATATGATGCCTTTCATATAAATAATATATATATAAATAAATGGAAACAAAGCCCTTCAAATGCTGAATATCATTTAAATGTTGGTGATAAATAACCACTGTATATCTAAAATAGGAGCTGAGCTGTTCCAGTTTTCAGGCCAAAAATCCAACTCTAATGTAATGGGTTATGGTGATATGTTACTCATCTTCTCAGAAATAACAGTAGTCTTTGTATGTAGAAATGTTATCAGGGCTTTCACCTTGTGCATCATATGTGCAAGACAACTTTCATTTGACATAAATGACCTAAACCATACTGTTCTTTTTTTTGAGCGTTAAGGTGGGTTAGCTCTTACCTTCTTAATGCCTATATGCTTTGCTATAAGTACTGAAACATTAGCCAGACTATTTCTGGTTTATCTGAATATTTCATATAAAAATTCAGATTAAGTTCTGAGTCTTGACATTACTGCTAAAAGCATTTTGTTTTAGCAAGGTTTTAAGCTGGCTGGTATGGAGAAAGTAAGGCAGAAATAAATAGAAAGATGCACAGGAAGACACAACGTGAAAACTCATGCTCTAAACCAATTTCTGAATCAGTATTTCCTGACAACTATCTTCACCCACTTTTTTTGTTATTTATGAAAAATGTGGTGAAATTTCTTCTAAAATTTCTCTAACTAAAAAAAATTACAACATTGTGCTGAAATTATTTTCCTTGGTATTTTCACAGTGACATTAATGAGTACTATAAATATTCATAGTGAATTTTAAAAAAATGGTATATTAATCTTGGACCTCAGTTCAATCTGTTAGGGCAAGTTGGAGCTTAGTGTATTTGCCAAAAATATTACAGCAGTTCAGAATTACAGTTACATAATGACCCAGATAGTGACAGGTGGATCACATTAGTGGGTTCACCAGCTAGAGCAGATGTTCCCTGTCAACTTACCACTTATTAGAATAATTTATATACACACAGGTTTGGTGCTTTCAGACTGATGATACTGTAGATATATTCTGGCAAATCCTATTGTGATACAGTTTTAATGTGGATATCTCTGGATATTATAGGGACTAACAATTACACAGTCATGCCCAATATTGTCATTTTCTGTAAATTTGAGAAGACATTTTCTTAGTCAATAGGACTTATTTTTTTAATTAAAATTATGAAATTATTTTGTTTCAATGTTAAAAAAATAAAGAAATCATCACCATTTTTTTCTAAACTAGATCTCCAGGTAAAAACGTGTTCCTGTTATTTTACCCAGAAATCTTATCCTGCTTAGAGTGAATAATTAAAATATCTATCCCTGCACAAGAAAACCTTTTCATTTGAAGTAAAAAAAAAAATTAAAAAATCCGACAAATAAAATATTTCCCTGCTATCTTCTATGACTGGAATTACAGCATACTCAGATAGAGAACAACAGCTGCAGGAAGCAGACATGCCTACTTTGGCCTAGGGTCCAGACACCAGGAAGCAGTGGGAGTCAAAAGAAGAGATTTTCCAGATCTGAGACTTTCCTGATATAACATGGCAGCCCCTGCTATCCTGCAGATGGTTGAGCCAGCCGTATCCTCTGGCAGCAGCCAGGTCCCAGCTCGGATCTCTTCTCTGCTGTGGAGGACTATGCCACCACAGGAGTCCTGCTAGCTTTGTATAAAGGATTTGGGCTTGTGCTGGCATATTTATTCTTGCATCCTGATCTCATGAAAAGTTGCACTATCATCAGTTTTATTAATCTTCTTTCGGACTGCTAGCAGAAAATAAAAGGTATTTAGGATTTGTAATTATTTGTGGTAACAGCTATTTTTATAAGAAAAAAAATACTCATCTTGCTCCATACATGGATGCATGTCTATTTGATTAATGTCAGTTCATATGTTGTACAGCCCATTTTTCTTCATATTTTTTAAACAGAAAAAAATTGTCATTTTTTAAATTGGAAAAACTGCGATAACTCACTGATTCAGAAGTACTTACAGATATTTTCTGTGGCTATATATTACTGAAGTAAACATGGCAATTTCTTAATCTGAAGTACATGAAACTATAAATGTATTGTTAGTTACATAGGCTGGCACTCCAGACCATTATAAGAAAGTAGCAGATGTTAAATTATCATAGACCCAGAGAGATTGACTTACCCATCCCTAGGAAGTTTATACAGAGAAATCTATAGGATTCCATAATAAATTCAGATCATTCAACACTTAAAAATCTTTAATAATACATTGTTTAGTTCTTACAGTAAAAGATGTTGAAGATAAAATAACATTAAAACTAAAATCAGTGATTTCTATAGTATCAGAGGTTATTGTTAAGGGGGGAAAAGTAGCCCTCAGTCTTTACATAATATGGGCAAGAGCAAATAGAAAAAATCACAGTCATTCTCCATCTTCCATTTTGGGTTTTGCAGAGGGTTTTGGGTCTGTGACAAGTATCCCAGCTGCAGCTTTTGCAAAGGCAGAGTTATCAGAGCACTGCAGAGATCTGTGAAGGCAGCTGACAAAGTGTGTCCCATCCACCTGAAGCTAATGACTCTGGCATACTGTCATCTTCTTTGAGCTGACTATATTTTATATATCAAAACAAAATGCACAAGCACCACACAACTCAAAGTCAATAGCAATAGTTCCTATGTTTTGAGTAATCTTGAGTTATCCAGGAAACTGATTTTGATTTGCTCTCACAATTTTTCATGTATGCCCCTGTCCTCCCAACTCTGGCTCCTCAGAAACAGTTTCACTTAAATTATACGGGGACCTGTTACTCCTCTCTAAAAGGCATGGCCTAATTATAAGTAACTTCAGATACCTCTCTTCATTCCTTGTGGATGAGAAGAATGACCATGTTGTAAACATTGTTTAGAAAAGTTGAGATACCTGTGTGTTAGATAGTAGGTGAGTGACAAAACTCCTTTGAGAATGGACCACAGTAAGGGTGCACTGATTGAGTCACAAGCAAGTAACCATGCATTTCTTGCATATCCTTGTGGTGTAATAGCTCCAAATGAGTAAGAGTTCCTTTAAAGTACATAAGGGAAGTATTTTCTCCCACTCCTTCACCCATTTCCCTTTCAGGTCCACTACAACAGCTTTTGGGAAACTTAAATTCTCTCTAGATGCCAGAGATATCTTACTCTTTGTGGTTTGTCTGCAAGGTTGTGTCATTATGGCCTATTTTATGTATGAAGCTAGGGCCAGGGTCTCTCAAGAATGCATCCAGAAGCCCACTCCAGGGGTGGGCAACTTTGTGTGGCATGGGTTGTGGGAGGATATGGGTAAGTTGTTATAGAAGTGTTCTGCTCCAATGACATGTAAGTTCACCCTTGAACAACTCCTAAACTCCACGAAAACAATGAGATCTGTGAGGGAGACATGCTGTGGTAGATCCATGGAGGGGCAACTCATAGTTGCATGTGGGGCTTTGGTCACTGCCTACCAAAAGCTGCTCAGTAGGATGCAGCATCTCCAGGGGGAAGAGAGTAAAATGCCTGATGTCATGGTGACTCAGGATGCAGCTAAACCAAGACAACAGTCTAAGCCAATGGAAGTTGTCCCTACCCAAAAAAGGAAATATAAGCGAGATCAGTTCATCCAGTGGATGCTGAGGGAGGAATAGCACCTTCACAGACGGCAGACACAGAGATCCTTACTGAATTGCTGTCATTTGACAATCTCCGTAGTTTGCGGAAAGGCTTTAATTGTTCCCCAGGCAAGCCCATCCTGATTTGGCTGATCTGAATTTGGGGCCTTATGGTGAAAGCTTACAGCCTGACAGTTCTGAAGCCAGGTTTTTGGGGTCTCTGGCCCAGGATGTGGGTATTGAACAAGTATTTGTGAAGGAATCAAAACCCCTTTCTCTATGGGTGCAACTTCTAACAAGTGTAAGAGACAAGTTTGTTTAGAGAGACATCCTGCAGGAACATCACTGTAAGATGACTAGGAAGACTATGGAAGAAGGGATCCTATGCCTGAGAGAAATGTCAATATTAGAAGTGGTTTTTGGAAGGAGCGGGCAACCCAACAGTGACCCAGACAAGGTCAGGTGCACATTACAGGTGTGGTGGAGCCTTTCACTCCAGGGACCAGCTGTATACTCCAGTTTCCTGGTGTCCATGCATTCTGATGGAAACTGAGTCATAGTGGGCTCCGTAACAAGTAAACTCAGGATATACAATGGAATGCTCCATGGCCTGCTACAGGCCTGTACCTCTGCTGTAGAGACATTGGTTGAGAGTCTCAAGGCACTAACTACAGAGGTAAAAGATGAGCAGAGAAAACTTAGAAAGGCGATTAAGGAAAGTTTTCACTGATACCAGTGAGAATCAGAGCCTCCAAGACATCACCTGGCTAGAGAAAGTGGACTGATCCCATGAACTGAGGTGTGGTATTTCCTGAAAGACCATGGAGAAGACATGAGATGGTGGGACAGGAAACCTACAAGAATTGAAGGAGAGCAAATAAAGGAAATCAGTGAGAGTAAATGTAGTGCCAGTTTCCAGTGAGCAAGGATCTGACCCACTAGAAGTAACCTCCGAAATACTTTCATAGGGAAAGAGCTGTGATTGCTATAACCAAGACCAGTGTTAGAGGGGCCCTGCCTCTAGCCCGGTAGAGGCATGGGACAACTGTGTCTATTGGACAGTGTGGATCCTATAGCCTGGCACATCTCACCCACAAGAATACAAGGCATTGGTTGATACCGGCGCTCAATGCACATTAATGCCATCAGGACATGTGGGCCTGAAACTATTTCTGTTTCTGGGGTGACAGGGGGCTCTCAAGAGTTGACTGTGCTGGACGCTGAAATGAGCTTGACCAGGAGACACTGGAAGAAATACTCCATTGTGACTAGTCCAGCTGGCCCATGTATCCCGGGAACCATCTTTTTCAAATGCTCAAAGACTTTATATCTGGCCGTGGAGTAAGTGACAACCTTTAAAATAGGAGCAACTACTCCTTTGAAAAATTGGGCTTATTCATCAGTAATTCATAAGTTTATTTTCCTCTTGCTTAGGTCTTCAAGACAAAATAATTTCTCCCAAACCACCCACAGCTCCTCTTTATGTTATATGTATAGTTATTGTCATATTATATTGTAGTTATCCTTTGTCTGAGGTTGGCTTCTGTTAAAATGAGTTGGACCTATTCCAAATGTCTCCCCTATGGATGACTGGCCTTGTTCATATAGCATGGCGCTCAGAGAGACCTGTGAATCCACGTGTGCAATACAGATTTTGAGTGCTATTTTTACACTGGTGTGCAGTACCTTTTGTTTTGCCACTCAGGATTTTCCCCCACTAAGGAGAAGGAGGTGATCACTACTGTTTTTTCTTGAGAACAGTCTTTCATTAGAAGTAACTGCACTGTTAAAAATTTCTTGTGTTTGTTTCTAGAAACACTTGACTTTTCTGTGTGCAATAAATCTGGAATTCAGCAGTAGGACATAATGAAACACACAAAAATGCTTCATTACTGAGTCCAAGTTTGTTGTAAAAAGGTATCCTTCAGGATGCATTAGTACAGGTCTCAAGGTTTCATATGATACCAGTTTAGTAGATACTCAATTTGTATAAAGCTCTATGTTGGAAGGTATACCAGGAAAAAATACAGGATGAAATTAAATAAGCTTAACGCAGGTTAATATTAATCTGTAGCTTGTCATGACAAACAAAATTTTCAGGTCACCTGTAGTCATGAAAGTTGAAAATTAGTTATGGATACACGGTTGCCTGATATGTACACTGGAGAGGGACTTACGTTGCTCTCTGTATCTTTCCTCATTGAAGAGCAAAACCAAAAGGTTGTTGTAGTTCTCAAAAAGATGTGGAACATTTTGTTTCAAAATTGAATAGTAAAATTTCTCATTTCCCTGCCATTTTAACTGTTTATTACTACACAGTTTTTCATCTCCATCTGAATTTACAGGTACAATCTCTCAACTGTCCATTAGAGTTTTACTTTGCTGCCAGCTTATTATATATAATCTCTTCCATTTATGTCACCTTCATAACTAATAGCATACATTTGGAATCTCCCAGGAAATTTAGGGAAACATTGTCAGAGTAGAGACTGTTAAACATTGTCCTCAAAATGAACTGCAGCTTTTTCATCAGATCTAAGGAATAATTTTTCCCTTGAAGATAAATAATAAAGAAAGATTGGCAAATTCTGAGAATTTTCTGTTTGTAAGGTGAACAGTTAGACCACACCAACTAAATAAAGTCATGGTTTAATAAAATCATACCAGTGCGGTAAATTATTTGGGAGATACAGAAAATAACAAATGAACAATAAGTGGAAACGTACTCTAAATTCAAACTCCTCAATTATGGTTTCTCCTGGACTGTGACAAGCACACAAGTTCATGTCTATTTTAGATTCACATAAAGCTTCAATCTTAGTCAGAGGCCTGATTCTAATTCAGTATAGGCATTTTTTGGCAGCTTTGCAGTCTTTTGATAGAAAAGCCATAGATTATCTATAAAAATAAATTTTAACGATATAAAGTAATTATTTCTTTTTTTTTTCATTCCCCTAAATATAACTGAAAATTCTCTGTAGGTACTGAATTTTAGGAGGAAAAAGAATATTTCTATTTCACTTTCTGATGGATAATGATGATATATAAAAATATCAAACATGTATAATGAATAAAATAGGCATGCCTTCTCTGCTGCTTGTACCCTTGGCATCATCCTGTGGAAGCAAGCTTGAAGACAGCAGCATTGATACCCAAAGGAAGTAGATGCAGGTCCTTGTAGCTGTTTGTCTGAAGTTTTCCTGAGACTCAGAGGTAAGAAAGGAAGGAGGCAGATTTGTAATGGCAAATCACTGTGAGCTTTGCACAAGGTGCTGCACAAAACTGAACTGAGAGCACAGCATTATTTCAGGTGGATATCTGCACCTATGGAGGTGATAGAGGTAAATCAGAAATCTGGTGTTCCTTTCCCTATCCATTCTGCTCCCTCCACAACCCAAGAAAATTCCCAGTTGCTCTCCAGTAACTACTCCATTGGTGAGTGGATCACTGATATGAGATGAGCACAGGCTTCCTCACAGATATATGTGTGTGTGTATGTGTGTGTATAAATAGATAAACAAACAGGCTGCAAAAACACAGCAGAGAACTGCCATACCACCCACTGTCTCCTGCCACCTACTTGCTACAGGTGATTACTGGGATGCTTCTCCTCTCCCCAGGTCAGAGACCACTCACACCACCCTTTTTGAGACCATTCTGCCTGGAGTTCTCCTCCAAGTAGTCCTCTTCCAACATGGTCTGTAAAAGTGCAGTATAAATTTGGAAATAAATAGCTTTGCCTAAGTGTGCCAGGAGACAGGTCATCCTGAGGCAACAGCTTCCAAAGCAAAGTTACAGAAATCATGGCCTTACAAAGGGGAGCAGATTGGCTTAGAAATCTTCTGTCAACTATAAAGCAGTCACAGATTGTGGTGCAGACTGAGGTTATAGTGGTTAAGACTAAGGCAGATCTCTCCCATGATTTAGAGACAAAATAATACGTATTCAAGCATCTCCTTTTGCAGAACTACAGAATGTCCAAGTAGGAGCTGAAATAACATGGAACTGTCAAAAAATCTGCCAGATCAGCTCAAGCAACAGAACAAGAAGCAGATGTGACTAGAGAGCAGGAGCTGGTCACAGAACAAGCTCTACCCATTGTGTGCCTGACAAGCATCCATCAAACGCCTTTCATGCGACAACAATGCCTTCATCATGTGGCAATATTACATAGTCACGAACCCATCACGTTCCTATGAGGTGCTCATCATGCATGCTACTCAGGTGCCAAGTACGCACCAGTCACATGGCTGACATGTGGCAATCATGTGCCCAGAATTGTGACAATCACATGCCCCTCATGCACCCAGCATGTGCCCATCACGTGGCAATCACGTGCCCAGCATGTGGCAATCCCATGCCTGTCACATGTGTTGTGACTGCTGTAAGGGTGCAACTCAGTTCCTTATTATTGATGCAACAAATACAGAAATGAAATACCAGCTGATGCAAAGTGAAGCAGAGAAATGTCAAGCACAGCAAGTATTATAACACAGAACTTTTTTTTTTTTAAGAATCTTTAAAATGAATTTTGGTAGTATTGGGAAAGAATGGATGAGTAAATAAAGTAGGATACGTCACACATCTGTTCCTGGCTGAAATGCAATTCAGTGCTTTCATCAGTTACTAAGATGATAAAACAGGATACTTCCTCAATTTTACACTCCTGTTTAATAGAGATTCTCTGTTGTGGCTTGGAAACTGTCTTGCATACAAGACTATGAGAGACCAGTATGTAGAGCAACTCTGTTACAGCTCAGCCCACTGGTGGGATCTGCAATGATTTGCTAAAGCAGTTTTATGACAAGGACGGTGTGGAGGTTTGGATTGGCTCCCTGCCAAGCCCAAGGGCTGGCCACATGGATTCCCCCTCCCAAGAGGGAAGGGGAAAAAAAGTACCCAAAAAGACAATTTTAGTAAAAGTATATATATATTCACATATATTACAATTATATACAAACACTATGAATCCACAGAACAGATCCCAGAACAACCCCTAAAGGGAAAACNAAAACCAAGAAAACTAAACCGCCACAGACAGATCACAGTAACTGTGGGTAGACACCCGATATCTGTTTTATTAAAACAGGAAAAAAATCTCATTAGAGGAAGTTTTGTAAAGACACAGGGTTTGTGTGTCTAACAACAGGTAAGATTTGTGAAGGGACAGGAGAAATTACAGTGGGAATGAATTGGTGAATTTTCAAGTCCATAAACTGAATTGGACTCTACAAAATTGCTGCGAACCTTAAACTCCTGATTTACTCACTGTGGGTCCTAACTGAAGAGAGAGAAATTGGTTTCCTCAATTCTTTTAGGGCAACACTTATTTACAATAGTGAACATCATTTACTGATGGCAAAAGTTGTAGTCTACCTTAAACACAATGATTATCATGTACATGTCTTCTTTTCATGTGCTGGCAGAGTCTAGCCCTGCTGCATCTGCCAAATATTAAGTCCTGCCTGGCCCAAGAAAATTCCACACTGATCACAGCCAGACTTCTACCAAAATAAAATAGCCTCTTCTAAACCACTACACTTGGCAAAATAAAAATATGGAGGGTGTTTATACATTTATAACAGGTTGTTATATGCAGAAACAGAAGAGATAAGAGCGGGTTTATTGTTTAACACTCATTTTGCCCCTCATTGAAATACAAAGGAGAAAAGCTGAAATGAGAAATTCTGTATTTTAGGTGTGGGGGGGAGTTGAGGGAAAGGATATTTTCAGAATTTACTTATGGAGAATACTTGTGTAAAATGCTAAATCATTTTTTATACATTCTAGACTGATATTTCTGTCTGAGTTCGTAATAGTGTTTTGGAACAGATATATTGTCACAGTTCAATAAAATGTGTTTATGGTATTTCATAAGCACTGCTGTATTATCTAATGTAATTTGCTGACCAAGTTTGCTTCTTTTGCCTTTTACATGATGTGTTAAAGACTGAGGAGAAAAAAAACAAAACCTCCAGGCCAATTTAGGAGGAGATAAGATGAGGAGAGCAGAAGCTTTAATGAACCTCCATGCTCCAGGAATACATATCCACAGAATCCCCACCTGACCCTAGTTCCAAGATTTTATAATAATGTCTCTCCAATCTCGTTTTGTTATTCCTTCCGGTTCTGCCCTGTTCCGCTCCCTGGCACACCTCATTGGGAATTGAGTCTGGGGACTTGGGACCCCTCTTTCATCATCTTCATCTTCCTTGCAGGATGTCAGGTCCTTGGAGGCCTTCCAAAGTTCCAGATTTGGAGATCCTTCTGTCTATGACTTTATCTTCTTGTGCAGGCCTCATGGCACTTTTCTGTAATTCTACCCTGAAATGGAGACTAAACAGCTACTGGAGTTTTGAGGGATTGATATAGGATGGGTTTGGTATGTGTAAACAGTAAGCTACTGAAGTTATTTTACTGGTACATTAAAACTACAATACAATTAAATCTACAATCTAAAATCTATAAGTTTTAAAAAAATCAAAAATCAAGAAAAACCCCTGCGACATCATACATAATACTCAGAATGAGCTTCCTGTTCAGTTTGGAGTGCCATGTTTGCTTGACACACACAGCCTGAGCTGTGTAAAACATCACTGCAACAAGCTAAAACCAAAAAAAAATCCACCTTTCCTAGACTACCTGCTAACTACTAGACTAAATGTGATTAAACTAACTACTTCCCCCCACCATGTTTATCCAAAATGTAGCTCATTACTAGCACTTATTCTGCACCCTTTTTCCCCAACGTCTGCACTTTATCCCAGCCTGCATTTATTCCTTTCCTAAGTTGCCCAGAGCAGGCCACCCTACTTGACATCCACTTCATCCTCAGGAGGACCTGATAACTCAAACGCGTGAGGAGCATGTCTGTTCAGAGCTCAGCATACAGTGGATGAAATCATAAGGACATCCTTCCTAGTTGCGTGACCCTTCATCAGGAGCAGAACTGCCAGCAGAACTCAGTATGTTGCAGCTCATTTACCGAGGGCTGGGGCATAACTCCTGTACAGGCATTGGCAGAATAATGGGAGAAGCTCACCTCAGGAGCTGGAAGGCTTGTGAGGGAGGATGAGAAAGGAAAGGACCAGCACCTGTGAGACGGCACTCAGAGAATACGTGAAAACTGGCAGGGAAATACTTAGAAGCAGAAGTTGCAGAATTGCAATCAAAGCAGAATTTTACTAAGTAAAGTCCTAAAACGTTTAGTGGCATTGTTTCATGTAGCATATTTGCAGTTAGCTTTCAGAAAACTAGGTCCCTGTATTTATTATTTTACCATAAATTACATGTTACAAATAAATTCATGTATAATTAAATGTGGTTATAGGGTAGTTTTTGATTATTCAGTTGCCAAATAGCTTGGAGAATAAAAAAGAAATGCTTAAGTCTGTTACTTTTATTTTCATCCCCAGGAGTCTGTTCAGGTAGCCTGTATAGTCAGCTTTGAAACAGGGTCTTTTTCAGTGGGCACTCGGTAGAATTTATTATTGTTTCAATTCTTTTCACTTGTTTTTTGTTTATTTTTCTTTGCCTCTGCTGATGTTTCGATATTTTGGTTTGCCTTTTTTTTTTTTTTTACTTAATAATGGTAGAGGACTCAATTGTTTTTGCAGTGCTTTACTTTTTTTTGAGCCTCCACATACAGTGGATATGTTTTATTCATGTCTGAATTATTTTCCTTTCCAAAATGTCAGAAACTTTGTGGGCATTTCAAGCTTAGTGTCCTCACTGTACTACAAATTTAATTTTCTTCCAGCTATAATTATTACAAGCTGGGTGTTTTTCCTCTTCCTAATTTATCTAGAAACATAGGAGAAAAGACAAGCTGGAATGAAGACATAGGATGCCACTTCATTAAAGTATATCTGTATAGGCTTTGTTTATTTTGCAGGTTCACAATACACAGGATCTATCACTGGACACAGACTTCTTGCATACTGGTTTGATATTACTTTCCCACTCTTTAAAAAATATTTCAGATTTTGGAGAAATGTGCAACTAAAGATAATTTGACATTAAGATGGATTTGCTTCTAAATCTTGAAAAGCCCATCCTGAATCTTGAAATAGGGAAAAGTGTAGGAAAGATTAGGCTCTGTATGCTGCTGATCAGTACATGTGTTCAATGTGCTACGACAGGATTCTACTCATATAAATCTAATTTTGTGGAAACTTGCTCAGGCCCTCCTGGTTTGCAGTGTTTTTCACTGTTAAACTTATTTTTTTCTGCTTTTTGTCCATATTGGAGAGCACATCATGGTTGTTCAGAACAAATGAAGAAGTTGTCCTCTCAATATTTTTCTGATAAATTGTATATGAATCATCCAGGTAATCTACAAAACAAAATTAAAGGTGAGAAAAGGAGAATATTTCTTCTACTGCTGAAAGAAAGCAAAGTGAATTTTAGCCATGTTGTGTTCTGAAAAGATTGTTAATGTTTCCTCTAGGGCTACTATAACTAAATACTATTTCAGCATAATGCATTGTAGACAGGCTACTGGTCTGAGACAATTAGAGAGACTATGCCATTATTTGGATAAATATGTAGGGTACATTATCCAGGTCAATACTCTGACTGACAGCCACAGTGGGATTACTGGCAATGGCAATACCTCAGGCTGGGAGCTGCTACTATAAATAATATGGCTTTTCTGTTTGCAAGCATGCATTCAATCGACTTCTAGATTGTAGCTATAAGAAAAGTATAACTCTTTGAGACTTTCTGTGTGAAGTCCTAAAGAAATGTGAAATACTATTACTGAAGTAATGCCAAAATTATTTTCTTCTCTAGGGTACTTCCCTAGGACTTTCCCAACTGAATGTACATTCGTACATTTAAAAGTATGGCGGTTTTTTTATAGCAATTCAGAAGGGCGTCCTGTAAAAATGTGAGGGGGAAAGGGGAGGGGGCATCAATTCGTGAGAAAAGATGAAAAATTAGTTGAAATTTCCAATTATAAGATCCTATTTTCAGTTTGCTTAACACTTTGTTAGCTTTTAATATTTATACTTTTTCTGTCTACACATCTGTTTCAAGCTGAATAGTTTTCAAAATACTTGTGAATGCAATTTCACTGTTTCAAGAATGTTAAAATATTGTCTTGCCAACATGAAACAGACATCTGAAGGTTTTAAGTCCCTAAGTCTCTTGACAACCTCCCATGCTGTGAAACAGGTACTGCATGTCAAAGGGGAAGCAGAGCAGTCAAGTTAACTGGCATTGACATTTGCCCCAACTCGGCTGGTTTTAAGACTTTGAAATCTCATTTTACAAATATTCCCTACAGACTTTGAAAGACTTAAGCAACTTGGGTCTCTAATTAGGTATTGCACCTTCAGTCACTGTGTCTCAGTTAGGGTGTACTGGGGCTGAGATGGGGTTCATTTCCCCACAGCAACCCTCACAGTGCTGTGCTTTACATTGGTAGCCAAAATGATGTTGATAACACACCAGTGTTTGGCTACTTCTGGGCACAGCATCAGTGCTGTAACATTCCTTCCCCAACTGAGGGCAAGATCCTGGGAGGGGACATGAGTAAGCCAGCTGAGCCAAACTGGCCCAAGGGATATTCCATAGCATATGATGTCAGCTCAGAGATAAAAGCTAAGGAAAGGAGCAGAGAGGGTGGCATTTGTTGTTTCTCATGGCTGTCTGCTAAGAAACCATTGCATGTGCTGAAGTCCTGCTTCTCAGGAAGTGGACGGACATTGATGCTGATGGGAAAAAGAAAATATATCTTATCTTTCACTTTGCTTTTGGATATGCAAGCTTTTGCTCTGCCTTAGTAAACTACTTATCCCAACTCAAGAGTTGTTTTCTATCTTATTCTCTCTCCCCTTTACAGCTGGGAAGGGAAGTGATAGAGCAGTTGGGTGGTCACTTGGCAGCCAGCTGAGGTCGGCTCACCACACATGACCTTTGGGGCACTCTGGACGTTGCCATTGCCACGCCTTTCTGTTGTTATCAAACTGCCTCTGAAAATAATATACCTCATAGCAGAAATGCACACATCACCTCCTGTTGGCACATACCAAGGATAAAATCCTACCACCATTTTCAGCTACTCTGTGCTGACACACATCATGTTGGTTGTTACATAGCCCTCTTGAGTTGTCATTAGTCACAGTTTTGCTCCATACTCCTTAAAAGAAAAACATCTAGGCTTAGGACATTGTACAAAGAAAAGGTGCATAAGTGTTAACTCTGTCAAATCAAATGGATAAAATGAGGAAATGTGGTTAAAAAATAAAATGAAGACTGAGTTAGCCTGGATAACTTTAAGTTGCCCCTCTTATGTGAATGCTTTATGGTACAATTTTAATTACGTATTTTCAAACTGTCATTTCATAAGATTTCTGTTTCTTTCAGCATATATATTAAATAGTGCTTGGAGATGAATTATAGCTATATAAGAAATGAGACAGAAATCTGTCATTCCTCTATCTCATTTACTGCAGACATTAGGCAGCACTTAGTGAACGTGCACCTGCAGGAAGATAACCAAATCAAGGTACATACACTGCAAATTATCTTCTATTTTAAATTGGAAAGTAAAAGGTACTATTAGCTATTATTTATGCAAAAAGACTCTACTTATTAGAAACTGAGAAGTTATAATTCTTGGCATGTAGATCTAGGAGTTGACTCAGCTGAATGATCCTTGTAGGTTTTATTTTATTTTTCTTAATTCAGCTTCTTCATTGCTTATTAAAGAAAATTAAAGCTATGCCCACTGGGAAACAGATTATGATTAAGTGAACAAACATTAAATCCAGATTGTTTGCAGATTGGCACTTGGGCACTTGTCTGCTGTCAAGTATGTTGCAAGTTTGGTTTCCTTTGCACAAAAAATATCAAACGGGAAAAGAAATGAGTGCTAGAAATGAGGTGCAATTTTTAGATTGTAACATTAAAAAGGCTGTTGAGGGAAGTTGCAGTCAGTATGGGAATTCTAGTTCAGAAATCATTTGCAAAGTCAGTGTTGCATACCTAGAAGTTATGAAAATTGGGCCCATTTTGCTGTAAATATCTAAGGTTGCACAAATTAAAACAAGAACCATACCTTTGTGACTATAAGGGTAATATGCCCCAAGGAAAGCAATACGTACAGTTGTGGAGCCCTGAACTACACAACTTACATTTAAAGTGGAATAAACCAACAGTGAAGGGAATAGTTGGTGCACAGCCAGTGCAGATGGAGACATGCATTGGTTAATGATCCTTACAAAAAGTGCAAGAAGAACAATAAAAGAAATAAATTACAGCATGACATAAGGTATAAGAAAGCTTAGTGAATGCAGTGATCGTTGTACTTATTCACTGATGCATGATATGATCTTTATGTCCAATGAATAACTTTACAAGACCAATTTGTTATAAGTCAAGTTGATGTTTTTTGAACATCCCAATTTGCTGAATTAAGTGGATATGTGATGTTGAAAATATTTGGGACAGCTCACCCCAACTGGCCAAAGGGTTATTCCATATCTCAGAACAGTATGTTAAGTATATAAACTGGAGGGAGTTGGATGGGAGTGGCTGATCGCTGCTCCGAGACAGGCTGGGCATTTCTCAGTAACTGGTGAGCAATTGTACTGTGCATTGTTTGTTTTTTTCTTGGGTTTTATTCCTCTCTCTTTCTGTTATCTTCCTTTTCATCATTTTATTACTGTTGTTGTTGTTAATTTCAATTATTAAGCTGTTCTTATCTCAACTCATGTGCTTTACTTTTCTCTGATTCTTCTCATTTAGTCAGGGTTGGGAGTCATGGGGAGGGACTGAGTGAGCAGCTCCATGATACTTAGATCCCAGCCAGGGTATGCAATAATAAATAAATTACAAAATGAAGCTTTGTGGCGTTGTATGAAAAATATTTCTTTGCTGAACAAATTTCAATCTTCTGAAGACACTTATTTTAATGATATCTCTGTTTTGCAGAGGAAAGTAATAATTGAGGAATTTGAAACATATTCAGTACCTTACTTAAAAATCTCCTCCTAAAAAATGGAAAGAGAAAGCTTGAACTCAATAGCAAGCAGACAAGAGACAATGCATTCCCAATTTTTCTGCATCTTTCCAAGGGCATTATTATATGAACTATATCCAAAGAGAAAATATAAAATTGGGATGTGATACTTTTAAAATTCAAAACAGTTCCATAGATGATATGGACCTACTAATCTTTGCAGGTCTCACTTCTCCAGGAGCCTTGGTAACAGCTATGAGAGAGAGCCGGCTCCTCTACTGTCCCACTGCCTCCCGGGGTCAGGAGGGGATTGCAAAATCCCTACGTGGTCAGCAGTGAAGAGATGTAGCAACCCGAGATTGAGTGGTTATAGAAAAGCCTTTAATTACCGGTGTCCAGGGTATTTAAACCCTTTGGGAAGAGTTTAGGAGGTAGGATGTGATTGGGTAAGGGTTTAGGGGGAGTGGTGTGGTTTGGGGGGTTACAGGGGCCAATAAGGGAGCAGGAGGACTAAAATGCAGTGGGAACCCAGTGATAGGGATTGACAGGTGATACATCCAATAAGGTCGGGAGGGGGGCGGGATAAAGGAACAGTCTTTCCACATATGTGCAGGGGGTTTTTAGGGGTTACACTCTAAACAGGGGAAATCCCGTACATAAAAGACCCAAGTAATGTTAAATTATAAAGTCTCTGGTCCTTTGGAAGTTGTCACAGTGGTGGTCTTTTCTCCAGGGGTTTCCTCCTCCATGATGTGCAGTCTGGATAATCCTCAGTCTCTGCTCCGCATGTGCTGTGGTAGAAGTCTTTCCCAACGCCTTGGTTTCAGCCTAATCCAAAATGCTATGAATAAGTTATTTTGCTGGCACTTTGGAAGAAAACAAAGAAGAGTCCCCAAGAAAGTAGATGGAGACTGGAATTTTTGGGGTAGCTCCTGGAAATTTGTGTGACAGTAATTAATGGTCTGATTAGATATCCCTGTACTTTTTATCATGTCTGGTCCAACAGTTTCACTTGTAGCTTCTATTTTAAATATTTATTTTCCAGGATAAAATGCCCGATGTACAAGGAATTTGGTTATAATAAATAAACTAAAGAATTACTCTAAGTGAAAATCTTGTGCTCTAGAAAAATGAAAAGGACCTTTACTAAAAGTCTAGACTGAGGGCTGTGTACAATGACTAACTTGCACAGAAAGAAAAGCACACTTGTTCTGAGCTTGACTTTTCAGAGAAGGGAATAGTTTTGGGCTGACGACAATAGAGTTGACTGTAGCTACTCAGAAGTGTTATGTCTTGGAACTAGGCTCAATTTGGCATAAATCCCTTCTGGATCCTTTTTTCAAATCAGTCAGTAAGAACTGCCAAAATGATACAGATCTGTTCTTCAAAAACAGAGAAGTGAGCCTTCAGGAGAGTAGTCCGTTTCCATCCAGAATTTGAAATTATATTCTTCTTTCAATAATTGGGTGTCTTGGAAGATCTGATCCTAGATATGAGAAGGTACTAACTTTAAGATAATTATTAAAGCACGTTGTGGTTTATGGAGTGTGAGCAATCATCCAAAATGGAGCTGCAGTTCTTATGTTTTGGGCTATTCCATGTCTGGAAAGTAGCTATTCTGTAACACCTATCCTGAATGTCCTGAAATATAAAAATAGCCTTTGGTTTAAGTAGAAGGTGTAAGAAGTGTGAATATGATGATATAATAATATTACATAGAGGTAAAAACAGGTATTGTCCTAGTTACTTTCTCAATTGCTTGGAAATATTTAAATTTTAAGAAAACTTGTTTTTCTTCTCTTTTGAGAAACCATAAGAAAATTAGACAAAAATTTCTTTGTAACCTTTGATGAATAAACTTTTTAAAATGTTTTCCAAACTGGGAGGAACTGCAGGAAGAAATTTCAGCCAACTAAAAAGTTGAAAAAACTCTCTGCAGTAATTTTAAGACTGTATGCATAAGATGCCAAAAAATCCTAGAGAGGTAGATATTTTAGAGGAATTAGTTTTGAGTCAGGAACACTATACTGCAAAAGATCATAGTCTAGATGAAGTGAGAATTTCAGTTAAATGAAAACATGGGACGTACATGGGTCTCTTTCAGCAGGGAAGAGATTCAGCAAAGATAATTATACAAAAGAAGGCAGTGGCAGTGCCTGCACTTCAGAATTATCAACAACTCAGCTGCCCACAGCCTCTAAAAACTAAGAAGAAAGCAAAATAAAGAAGTTACTGGGAAAAAAAAACCAACAAAACCACAAGACATAGCAGTGATACAAGATGCTTTATGACCAGTACTCAATGCCGTCTTCATGAGCAGACACCCAGAAGCACCAGTGATATTGAACTGAAATTTATTTAATAAGTGAACTGCAAGTTAGGAAGATGAAAAGTGTTGATATTTTACATGCACCTATTTAGACTAAAAAATTGAATTTCTTTTATTATTCACATTTTAATGGTAGAAGTTATAACAAACCATAAAGAGAAAACATAAAAAAGGAATAGGAATTAACCCTACAGTAGTATTCAGACTATTAAAATATTCATATAAGAATAGAGGAATTAATTAATTTAGCTTATATGAAGTGAGTGCTTTGTAAAGTTCAGTGGCATATTACATTTTGAACATAAAGAATAAAATCCCTTTCCTTCCTGAAAAACAATAGATAAGAATTAAGACATTATGTATTTATAAATCTTCCTTCAACTACAAAACTGAAAAAAACAAAAAAAAATCTCTTTCTTAAATTTGCCTTAAATTGCTTTTGTTGCCATAATAAGTGTTGTCTTCTGAGGGTGTTTCCAGTAAGAATTTATTTTCAGAGGTACAGAGAGTAGCTTAGTTGAGGCAGGTCCCTTGAGGCAAGATGGATTACTCATCTGTTTAAACACCTTGACATATTTGTCTAGACTGGAAATTTTATAATAATAAATCATCACTATATTTTGTTTGCAAACAATGGTGGCTAAAGGAAGTAGTGCTCCACGGCACATCTTCTAGAATCCTCACAGCATGGCATTCAAAAGGTACAGTTCATTTATGTCTCTATAGTTACTAAAATGTTAGTTTCTTCACACTACTAGCCTTTATGGTGATTGCACACAAATTTATAGAGAGAGCCTTGAGATAGAAAAGCCCTTTATGTTCACAAATAGAACATAATTCTGTAATGACCAGTCATCCTCTGCTTCACAGTCTTTGCCTGTGTTTTGGATCAGGGATCTTTGGCATTTGCTTCAGCTTTTGAGTGGAAATTCAGGTCGTTTCCACTTGGGTTGACACTTTGCCAATATTTGTATTTAGGGCTATGTTTAATTCTTATTCAGGAAAAAAGAGAAGTTTAAGAAAATTTCTTTTTATTTGACATTGTGTGGAACTTATCTATTCAAAAGTATTAGTTATACCATCTACTTACTCTCATTTGCAGATAATCTTGAACAAGCTTGGATAGCCTTGACAGAATGCAGACTAAAGAGACTGACAACATGCTTTCCAGCATGTTGCTAATCCATGCTCCTTGAGCATCTATTTAGCATTGTAAAATTTCAAAAGAAAGCACCACAAAATCAAATACTCAATATGTAAGCCCTATCATGCAATGTCTAACTTCTGTTCTCCCAGAAATAAATTTGAGCTGTCACAGATGCAATAACCACATAAAGGTTAGAACATCAGTAATAGAAGAAGTAGCTACAGGGTTGTTCTTCAGCCTAAGAGACTTGGGAGTAGAAAGAATTTAAGCATCCAGATTGCTATTAAATTTGTCTCTAATATATAATGACTTGTCCAAGAAGAAACAAAAGATTCCTTTTCTTATATACAACAAATAAATAATGTTGTAAGTATTCAGACTGATTTTTGTTTATTCATTGGAAACCAAATTATTTGCCATTGTAGAATTAGGAAAATGCGTTACAAATAAAATGTTTACACTTTATGAAAATTGACTTTCAACATTTATTTTTTTTTCTTTCTTAAAGAACCACTACTCTGAGTCATAAAAATGTAACTCTGTGGTTTTATTTTTTTTTTAAAATAATACTGACCCTATCTAATTCAAGGGAAATAGAGGCTCCTGTTTGATCCAGATCTAACTGGAAATGAAGTAAACCTTCACAGTGGATTTGCTAGACTGAAAATTTCAACAATTTGATTTGACAACAGGTAAAATGTATGATCGTCATGTTTTATTTCTTACATTTATCATCTGCCTAATACCTAATATGTAACATGTAGCTGCTGTAATGGTTGAGATACAAGGTGTCTTAATCACATTTATGCTTTCCCTATAATGAATTGTAATGATTTTTTCAGAAAGTTTTTTGTTAAGGATGCTCTATCACTTTCACAGACAATGGCATACTTTACTCTGAGATGTTTACTTTCCATGCCTTTTCTCTAGAATCATCCTACATGCATTACCATTTTCTTTAATGTGGAAACACAATGGGCAAATCTTATGTGATATACTGAAATTGGAGAAGATTTACTGCAATTTTTGTTGTTTATGCATACACTAAAACAAACATTTTTGCTCTGCTGAATTCAGTCTTTTTCAATACAAAAGTTGGTCAGGATTTTGATTTGCAGTCTAATAGCAAAAATATTGAATGGGTTTCTTTATCAACCTTTTCATACTTATACAATCAGCAATGTTCCCTGAAATGCTGGAAGGAATTCAATTCATTTTTGATCTCTGTGATTATGACTTTTGGCCAAGAAAATTTTCTTTCTGGCAGAGAAAAGTGTCTATATCTATTCCAGGGTTGGTTAACCTATATAATGTATGGTAAAAGTCGGGAAATTTCTCTGTATCCAGCTGGTTATTAATGAAGAACAAATCCTCTTATACTGCCAACAACACTTTACTAGGATCAAAATCAAATTTGTGACTGACCATCCGACTCTGTGCATATGTATTTTACATAGTACATGCCTTACTGATCCATCCAATCTCACTTTTAATCAGAATAATTAACCACATCAAGACAATTTGACCAAACCCAAGACTTTTACTGTTGACCTCAATATAGATGGGAGTTCTGTTGGTCCTAGTTTCAAAGAGTAGTTTTTTGCTCCCTTGAATCACTCAGTAATTTTTATTTGAGTATGTAAAAGATTATATTTATTCAGATTTTTAAGATACTGTCATAACTTTACTCTATAAAATTTATGTTTTACATTATGAAGTGAGAGGTGTTTTCAAGCTGCTGACTAACAGTGCGTTACATACTATTAAAGCAGTTTCACTGTAGTTTCACTTCACTACAGAAAAGATTCTATTCAGCTACAGGTTTTCAACCTTTGTTTTGAAGTATGAAATAAAAAATGGACCCTTCTTATGAAGACAAATAAATGCTTTATTTATGTAAAACTTTAGTCCAATAGCATTGAATGCATGATAGAAGCAGCAGATAATTGTCAGGCTCTCAGTGATGCTTGCACTTCCTTACAACCGCCGTCTCACATGTTTTACACAGTATGATCTCTGAAAACTTAGAAGAGCTTAAGTCAGGAAATCAGTTTATCAGTATTACCCTAACTAGTCAATTCCTTTTATTGTTTATGAAAGTGAAAGTAGAAGTAAAGAAAATTATGGATAAGCAGACACATATTATTTATATTTAATATGTTGACAAACAGCTATAAGCAGATAGACTCAGAATTAATGAGTTTGATTTTTGCACATTATGTCAATTAAAGTTGGAACTACTATGCCTGGATATCAGTTTTCTCAATCAACGTGCCACTATTTATAAAATATTGATAAATTAGTGTTTACTTGTAACCTAAAATGCTCTATCTAAATTAAGCAGAATTATAAAGTAGTAAATATGAATTATATTTCTTTTTTTCCCCCTAAAGATAACTTAAAGCTATGTTCAAGCATATGATACAGAAAGTGCAGGAAAAAGGAAAGATGCAATCTGTTCTCCATGCCTGCAATAGTCAAGACCAGTTTTAATGGACTTAAATTCTGTGAGGAGTATTCATATTAAATATTAAAAAAAACCCACTTCCTTCTGGTAAGGATGTTGAAGCAGTAGAATAGATTGCTTGAATTCACTGTCAAGGGTGATCCTTGACGAAAGGCTAGACAGACTTCCAGCCTGGCAGAATCAGCTGGGTAAACATGAACCTCAACCGTCATTTGTCTGAAAATGTCAGCATTTAGAACTGCACCCAGATCCAATTGTCTAATATGCTGAGAGGAAGCCTTTCGATAACAAAGTTTTTTCCTCCATTTCAGAGAAAAGGAACAAAACCGATTTATAACCCTCTTCTAGAGTCAGACTTTCATTAAAAATGCAGCTCTGTGTAAATAAAAATCAGTATCTCACTAAACAATTTAAGTTTAAAGGAGACTCAGAGATAGGCTTAAAAAACCCCAAAACAAAACAAAGAAAAGGTTTTCATTGTCGGTCTTGATCCACTTGTCTTATAGGCAAGTTAAAAACCCCATTGTTCCTTTAAATTTGACTGAGTTCTTGGTAAGGTGAAAAAAGAGCAAGCAGCCCCAGAGAATGGGAAATACAGAAGAGCTGCTTTCTATGAGAAAATGGGAGCTACTGGTGACTGTATTTCTTCTGATCTGTAACTAGCTGAGAATTTTAATCTCAAGGGTGTCAGAATGCTACATCCAAGTATCCCTAAATACCTTCAGAAGTTAATGGGGGGGGAGGGGGGGAAGTCAGCAGAGATGAATTTTTTTATTTTTTTTATTTTACTCCACGGAAAAAAGAAAAAGGTTAATTCAGCATAGATTTTTTCATGTTTATTTTACCTCAAAGGCAGATCAGAGGTTAGTCAAATTAGTTTTGCGATGACTCAGGCAAGGCACCAACATTTACTTTCACAGTTAATCACAAACTGTTTGACCTTGGGCAACCTTCCATACATCAGAGGAGAGGGTTCAGAGAGACATTACAGCCTATTCACCGCACAGTCTAGCATTAGGCACCCTGGCTGTCAACAGACTGATATGACAGTGATCGGATCAAACAAGTAATACAGTTAATGAGGCATATCTCAGGAACTTGCCGAGAAAGTAAGCCTGTGAGTTATATGGGTACTTAGTCATGGATTAATAAAATATTAATCAAGGCTAGGTACATTTTCATATACTAGTGACAGAAGGATTAGGCTGCATTAGGGAGTGTTAAAGCTTTAAGTACCTTTGACAATGTGGAGTCTAGGTTTGCTTTTGTTTCAGGAAAAATTAATAAACCTAAATATCCTGCAGCCAATGCTTATCATTTTGAATTGTTTCCTCAGCTATCTTATGGAGGCTTGGTTAAAGAGCATCACAAATCTTCTGTCAAGACATCAAAAGGAACACCTACACTATGTAATTCTAAGCCAGTTTTCTTCTATCTTCACATTTTAACCTCTTCAAGAACGGGCCATGAGATATGTTTCTGTGTTTTCAAAAGAGCAGTATAGAGTTGCTAGACATCAATCAACAATTAATGGGGTCACAGTCTATTGCTTCTGTGATGGTTGAAGCATCTCAAGAAAATCATGGTAACTGGTTTTAAAAATTGAAAAAAATAACTTTGATAGTAAAGTACTTTTTGAAGAAAAGATATTATTTAAATATATGAAAGTTGTTGCTGCTCATGGGAGCTATCTAGACAATTCTGAAAATTCATATAAAAAGTTATTGCCACTGTAATAACTGTGTTTTTCAGCTATTCATGCCATTCAATGGTATGTTAGAAATCTATAATGAAACAACACATGCAGTCTCATAGACAGTTTTGTTTTGGTTTTTTTGCTGATAAGCATAGTGATATTGAAATTTCAAGAGCAGTGGGACTTCTGACAGTGAGGAGAAATGTTTTCACTGAAAACATTAGGATTTTGAATACAATTAAAACACACTCAAGAGAAGTTACTGGTATCTCTATGGCCCAGATTGTGTTTGCTCAGATGGGGCACACTGGATTCTTTTACGACACTGAAGCTTCCCACAAAAGCACTTGACACACATCCTAAAGTTAGGACAGGCAAGTAGCATAGTATTTGCAAACAGCATCAAGAAAATGGCAAATATATTGACATAATATCATCTGTTACTTCCAGAAATGGATACAGGCTATTGGAGGTGTGGGACAAAAGGAAAAAAAGTTGATATTCTTACAAAGTATATTAACTGTTTGATGAATTCCAATTCCTTTTTAAATATGTGCCTAAGGAATACAATATTTTTATATCACTAAAACTTTTTGCTTTTCTGTTTTGCTTTTTCTTTCAGGATAGCAAAAAGACTACGACAAGATGAATTCCAATCTAATATTTCTCTCATATTAATTGTCTATTTATGTGTTCTATTTTTAAAAATGGAACTTACAGCAATTCTAACACAAACTTTCAGGTCACTGGTATGATTTGTAAATTCTGTGTATTCAAATTTATATTTTTTTCTTTATGTCTCTGTTTTGGCATGCTTCTGCAGATCTTGTCCCATTTATTCTCCCTCTTTCCAGCTCCCAAAAGCAAGCTTAGCTTCAGTTTCTGCTGGAAATATCTACTGGGAAATTTGCCTGGGCTAAATATTGGAGCTACAAATTAAGTATCTGTACAGTGTATACAGGTAAAAATATATTCATACGTATCTAACCGAGGTTCAAAATCCAAGCTTAGAGATCAGAATATTTCTAAGGAAATTATATAGGTCTCTGAAACCTCAGATTTAGCATTACGAGTTGTCCTCCAGCTGTCTTTGCTTCCATTTTGAACCATTTTACTATGCACCTGTGTCTTCCTGATTGCATTTTATGGCTAGAAAATGAAGAAATTTCTTTTAAACTACTTTTGCAGTGGATTGACAGCTCAGTGCAAAGTTGGCAGTTCATCAGCAATGGCAAAATACACAATGAAATGAACTTGCCTGGAACTACTGAAGAGACAGTATAAGGAAATAATAATCACGTTGTAGACTATACAGATTGGTGAAAATGGAACTACTTTGCAAAAGATTGTGCAGATTTTTTAGGGACAGAAAAGCATTCCAAGATATCCTATTTCAACTATTCAAGAGGTTTCTTTCCACTTCAAAGTAGCTTATTTTTAAAAGTATAATATTAAACAAAATTTAAACAAAGGGTAAAAAAAAATACAATTTTGCAGAAAAATATTTTCAAGATGTTGTATCTTCTTAGGAAACTTAATTTCAGAATTCTCTTTTTCATTTAATAGAATGTCTATCCAAACTAATTGCTCATTTTCAAATTGTCATTTTCTAATTGTCATTCTTAAAGACACTCAGAGCATTTTTATGGGATTTCTGAGAAATTATTTTTGAGCTCAATATCTGGTATTTGACACTGAACAGGCATCCCAGCAGCTAGCTATATCTAACCTAGCTAACCTGAATTCACTTAACAATATTGGTGGGTCTTGTGTTGACAGCTGGTTAGATAATGACGTTTTCCAGGTTAATTCAATTTAATCTCATCAATATTTTTACTTACTGGTGAAACTACCTCTTGCCATCATCATTTTTATACTCTTAGAGCTGCTTTATGCTTACTGGTAGTCCCAGTGATTAACTGTTTTTCATTTTATTTATTTGGATGGAATAGATCTAGATGAAGAAATAAATGATTTGTATATCCTGTGAAGAAATAATTATGCTGCCTTGAGACTGAACCAAGTAGCCCTTTTTAATAGCTTCATGATAGCTTGGAAGTAAAAGCTGATGTATGGTCATCTGTTAAGATTTCTACTAAAAAAGCTATACATGTATGAAATAAGTTCCTAGAATACTGTAAGTTATAATATGAATACATTTGAAAGATAAGCTGATGTAAAGATACCAGTAAAATACCTGGTCTGATGGGCAGATTTAGGAATTATCACTGAGATGGAAACAAATAGAAAAAGCAAACAAATTTAGAAGAAAATGGCCCAGAACTCTCTGTGAGTTTTTATAATTTTATTTATTATTCTACTGCATTTGTTTTGCAATTTAGTGTCTGATCTTCCAATATTCCTTTTGTGAACAACCTGCAAAGAACCGACAAATAATTCTGATAAATCCCAAAATCTCTGATGCTTTATCCACCTAACACTCCCTCTTTAGCCATGTTTTTCTGTCTGATGTCAGTGTTGCTCAGATACCTCTCCAGGACTTGTGTTCAGTCTAATCCAGTGACTGACAAACCCTCATGCAGATTCTACAGCTGCATAAACTTATGTCCCCCTAAAATCTGGGAGCTTTAAAGAAAAAAGAATAACTCTGCCAGTCATACAGAGAGTGCTTGTTTGGTTTTGGTTAATGCAGAATGAGTAAGACAACAGCACTGAAGAATGTGAGGAAAACAAATGCCAGTGAGGGGGAATGATAGATGGTTCAAAGGATTCTGAGGAGGGACCATTAAAGAAATTATTTGAATTAGGGCTCAATTTTCTCAGTAATCTTCCTGAATTCATTCTCAGAGATCCTAAAGTCAGGTTCAGGTGTAATATGAAAATACAGTGGCCATGAAAAGGAGCAGATACAGAATTGCTCATGGGAAAATGTGGAAGGATCCAAAATATGCCATTATTTATTTTGATCATAGAATGTTAGTATGGATTTCTATGTAAACTTATCATGATTCTTTTTTTTCTTGGAGAAGGTCTTGAGTTGAAACATGTCAGTCTTATGGCTCCCTACTATTCACATCTGTGAGCACAAAGAAACCAAACTAATCATAAAGATTACCCTGACCAGTGCTCTGGCCTTTTTTTCTCTGTGATTACATACATGACAGAATAACAAGGTTCAACATAAGCTGTCAGAAAACTCCTAGAGAAATATTGCTTAACTACCAAGAGGAAGGTATTGTATCTGTTATTTCTGATGACTGCTGCCACTGGGAAGCATTCAAACTGGCTGCCCCTTGTCCCCTGCAACAGCTTCTGTCCATTGAAAAATGCAGTACCTCCTTGAAAGAACAAAAATCCACTAGGGAAGAAGTAAATGACATCCTTTATCTAAAAGATCTGGCTGTGTTTTTAGAAGGTATTCCCATTTAGGTGTCTTCCCAGTCAATAAAAATCCTACTGATTATTTTGGTAGATTTTAAAACTGTCCATCTTTGGATTCAGGAAGAAAAAATTTACAGGTTAGTTACTCCTGGAAGATGCACAGAGTTATGCTCTTTGTAAAGAGAAATTGAGACAGGCTATCTTTATAGCCTGTCTCATTTCCTACAATTTAACAAAATTCCATATACAGTCCTGAAGAAATGTGACTCTGGGGTTCTACCTGTGTAACATTCTGCGGCACAGATTTGGTCCACTTGGTGGCAACAGTGAATATGGCACCAGACACACTCTCCTTGATGTGGGTAATGAGCAATGCTTTTAAGAATACAGATGTACATAATAACAGAAGAAACACTTTTCTGCTCATTTTACTACATACTAATGTCTGTATTCTGTCTGTTTGGCATTAAAGGCAATATGGTCATTTCCATTTGGCCTTGACTCTCCTGTTGGCTAAGAGACAATTTAATTTTTGGGTTTTGCTACCAATTGCTAAACAAACAAAAATGAGATTTTTCCCTTCATAACCTATATGAACCTTATATTGTGAATAGTCTTTCTGCACCTTCCTGTCAGTCTGATTTCGCTGCTTCAGTGAAGGTTGTTTAAAAGTTGCTTCTCTCGTGGAGGAAAAGAGAACACACCCATACTGCCCCAGCAGGGAAGGGAACATGGTAGTCACCCTGCCCAGTTTGATGCTAATGACATGAGCTTTTAGGGCTCAAAATAGGATGTCTAGTAAGGGTGGACGAGAGGAGGACGAGAACAACAGGCAAGAGTGGTAGGCTGAGTGATTTGTCAGTAGATACATCTATTTGTCTATAGACAGCAAAACTTTGAGCATCTTGAATGGTTGTGATGGACTACAGAGACATTGTCAAATCATGTCTGATAGATTAGATACAGTAAGAGCCAGGACCATGTTACTTAGTACTCTCATTTATCCTAATTTCCTCTTTAGCATTTATTTTTTAATGGAAAAGACCATACATTATTTTCATGGTAGCATTATATTGTGCTAGCTTTATATTGTATATTGTCTTAGGGTAATACTACGAAACAACCTCACATTTTCTCAATGGATTCTGACTTATATTGGCTTTATACTTTCAAGAAGGGAAGTATTTTGGATCTTAAAATGTTAGAATTGTCATGCAATGCTTGTGGTGGGGGTTGGTGTGGTGAGGCACAGAATCTTTTATAGCAGGCAGGGAACTGGTGGTACAGGTGCTTACTCCTGGGTTTTAAAACTTTAGTGCTTAAATAAAGCTGAACTCTGAACACAGCACTGGCATATAGGAAATTCAGAGGACAGTAGAAGACACTTCAGCAATGTATCATAGATAAATTCATTTGTCATAGTATGGATGGGGTATTTGTATATTATAGTGCGACAGCTCCTGGATGATGCTCTCTCCTTTGTCCCCCTCCACACGGTCCCCAAGATGCCCCAGAAAGAGCCACACAGAGACAATAGGAGAGGAAGCAGAGAGAGAGTTTATTAACATGGGTAGAGGCATTTAAAAGTTTTAGGGGGATTCAATCTACTACCAATAAGAATCTACGGATAACAACCAATGGGAAAGAGTTAACTAAGTGCCAATAGGAGAAACTAGACAGAGTCTTCAAGGATGAATTCCTGCAGGCCTGGCTAGGGAGATAAGGGTTTTCTCAGGGGTTCTGGGAAGCACACAGTGACTAAGGGAAAAAAGACAATGACTCCATTTTTCACAACACAGTAAAAGCTTCAGTTTTTAAGGCATTTTGGCTAGCTTCTTCATCTTCTTCACAGGCCCATTTCTTGCATGATTTTTTTCATTTCTGATGCTGTAGGTCCTGTGTCACATTATAGTTGCAATTGTCCTCCTTCTTTAAAGAAATGGCTTTGAAGAAAGCATTTAATGGTGTTTTTAGTCATCCATTGTGGCTGTGGAAAGAACAGTTACAGTCTTTAAGCATTCTATTTCATGAAAATGTAGATGACTACTGTATTGCTGCAAATCACTGTTCATCTCTATCCAATGGTCACAGGAAAAAAAAAAGAAGAAACAGGAAAAATAATATTACGTCCTTCTATGCAGCTTTATGTATTTATTTTGTGTTTTCTCACATGATTTTCACAGCAATACTTAGAAGAAACAGCAACTCTGTGAGGGGTAGCATTAGCTGGGTCTTTTTGCTGTAGTCTGGGTTCACACAGATATGTTATTGAGTCCAATGACATTTAGGTTTATGATGCACAGGCTGAACTCTGGGCCATTCTGAAGAACTGCTGCTTTTTCTGATCCCTGTCTTGCATCCGAATCTGCAGTTTGGTAAAATACCACAACGGAGGAACAGACTGCTGTCTTAATCTGTATAATTCTCTTCAGAAATTTTCTGATCCCATTTCTGTTGCAATGAATGGAAATATTTCAAGTCATTAGATTGATGGTTTATTTTCCGTAATTTTCTTGCAGCTTTGCTGATGCTATCAGATCTGATAGCACATCCTCCTTTTCTATAATACATATCAGAGAAATATAGTTCTTCCATTCTTATTAAAGTTAAGTAGAATCTTATCTACATTACTGAACAGGGATCTTTTTGAACTTTGAGTGAATTATAATGAAAATTATTTGCATTGTTTGTATTTTCTAGTATCTTTCAATGAGGAAAAATTAGATTGACTTTGACCTATTATCAAAATACATGCTGTTGCCATGTTCACCAGTCAACTATTTTATCATTGCTTTAAAATAATGATGGCTTAATTTTGTCCATGACAATGTATGCTACCATTTTAATAATATTTCCTGTAAATTTTATATGCAGGCTGGGATTTTAAGGGCTGATCTTTGGTTTGAAACTTAAAAATTCCACAGTTCTCTCCCAAACGTGTAAGTTTAATATTTTTTCTTTTGCCTTTTCTCATCTCTTCCCTCTAAGCCCCCAATCTATAGCAGTTTGCCAGATCTGCCAGTTCCCTTATATACTGAAGTAATACCACTGAGATTCATAATAAAAAACCCCTCATACAACCAAAATACCTAATTTAGAACTGAGCCCGTTGTCCTGGTTCAGCTGGGATAGAGCTAATTCTTTCTAGTACTCGCTGCAGTGCTGTGTTTTGGATTTAGGATGAGAATAATGTTGCTAACACACTGATGTTTTAGTTATTGCTGAGTAGCACTTAACACTAAGTCAAGTTTTCACTTCCTCTACTGTCCTGCCAGTGAGGAGGTTGTGAGTGCATAAGAAGCTGAGAGGGGACATAGCCAGGACGGCTGACCCAAACTAAACAAAGGGACATTTTATATCATATGGTGCCATGCTGAGCAAAAGAAATAGGGGAAGGAGGTTAGAAGTGGTGGCCCACTGCTCAAGGACCAGCTGGACATCAGTCAGCAGGTGATGAACAACTGCAATGGTGTTGTTTTCTGTATTCTTTTATCATTATTAATATTTTCCTTTCCTTTCTGTCCTACTAAATTCCCTTTATCTCAAAACACAACTTTTATCTGTTTTGCTGATTGTCTCCCCCATACCACTGGGGGATGAAGAGCTGTGAATAGCGGTGTGGTACTTAGCCATCTGGGTGGTGGAACCATAACACCCATTTGCCTAGCCCATTAAAGAAAATCATGCTCATCATGGTACCACAGAGAGGTGAGAGATAATTGGGCTGCAGTGCCCAGTGCATGGATAGCAGCAGTGGAAGCACACAGTGTCAGACCATTTGAGTAGGTGATATGACAGGAAATGAGCCTGAAAACATCGCTGATCATTGACAACTGTCCTACAGAGCAGTGCTTCTCAGCCTGTGATCCATAGACTCCAAGTTGTTACTCCTACTTTTGAATGACTGACAAAGAGAGGAATAATTTAATTGTGCTACACAGCAGTCTGCATAAGATGAACTTTCTAAACTCAGCTTTCCTACATTAAAAAAAACATGAATCACAGAAAGGTTTAAAACTGATCTATATAGAATATATTATAAATAACAGTTTACAGGCTGAAGATTATGAATGGTATCTGAAATGAGGAACTTTTTTCCCCTTACTTCCATATAGCATTAATTTCAAGTGATATCAGAATTACAGTGAGAGTTACTATTTATGCAGGATTTCAGTGGATACTCTTTCAGAATCTACTCCTCATCTTTAATTTTTCAGTCCTGCATATGGTGAAATGCAGGTCCTAAGTGAGGTTTGAGTTCTTGAAACTCTTTAGACTTGAACTGCAGCATACAGTGTATCATTGGAATATGTGGCAATACATTCAATAGTACACAGCAGGTGCTGTTAAAAGTGTGGGTTTTACTTTTGAAGCTTGAAAATAAGAACAGACATACACTGCTGACAGGTGGTGATTAAGTCTAGGAAACCACAGAGATTCAGGGGATTTTGCTAATTTTGTCAAGCAGTTCATAGCAGGTAACTTACCTAAAAATTCTGCCTCTTTTTGTTTGTTAAGATCCCTGATTCCCTAAGCTCATTCTTAAACAAAAATGCTCAAGTGTTTGCTAAATCCACCAAATAATTAAACAATTATTTTCTTATCCAAAGCCTTCTGTAGTCGATAAAAATTATTCCATTATTTTACTATGTCTTGAATATAATGCAATTGTCAGCATAACTAACTGTATAGTCTTGTTTTAAGTCAGTGAGTCTCTTCGCACATATACTTTTTTTTGTACTGAGGAGGAAGAAATTCAGACTCCACCAAAATAATTCTTCAAATGATTATTTATCTCTAAGAGTGAATTGACCATTTTTTCACCTTATGGTGCTCAGTAGTCACAGTTACACCTGAACTCATGGTACAACATTGTTCTCCAACTGAAGGTGCATAAAAGTCCAAATGTTCATATTTTTAAATTCAAAATTAACACCTGTGACTGTTCTCTATAATACTCATAACATTTACTGTGTCTGTAAGTAATTGCTCCAGTAAACTCAAACTTTATATAGATTAAAAGAGGAACAAACAAAAAAGTAGCATAAAAACAATCTAAACAAAATGGAGTAAGAAATATATTTCAAAATGTACCAACAGAATTGGCTCATCTTTATAAAGTATTTCCAGCAGCTACATTACTGTTCATGATCATAGAGTCATAGAATCATTTAATCTCAAAAAAATCTCTAAGATCATCAATCCCAATTGTTAACCCATCACAGCTGTGTTCACCACTGAACCATGTCCCTAAGCATGTATCAACATGCCTTTTGTACCCTTCTGGGATGGTTATTCCACCACTTCCCCAGGAAGCCTGTTCTGATGGCTGACCACCCTTCCAGTGAAGAAAATTTTCCTAATATTTAACCTGAATGTCCCCTGATGCAACTTGAGGCTATTTACTCTTGTTCTGACCCTTGTTAGTGGGGAAAATGGACCAAACCTCATCTTGTTACTACTTCCTTTCAGGTAGTTTTAGAGAGCGATAAAGTCCCCTCTCAGCCTCCTTTTCTCCAAGCTAAACAACTTCAACTCGCTCAGCTGCTCCTCATAAGACTTGTGCTCCAGAACCTTCACCAGCTTCACTGCCCTTCTCTGGACATGCTCCAGCACCTCAGGGTCTTTCTTGTAGTGAGGGCTCCAAAGGTGAATACAGGTGCTGCTTCATCAGTTTGGAGTACAGAGAGACAATCACTTCCCTAGTCCTGCTGGCCACACTATCACTGATACAGGCCAGGATGCCATTGGCCTTCTTGGCCACCTGGGCACACTGCTGGCTCATGCTCAGCTGACTGCTGACCAGCCAGGCAGCTTGCCAGCCATGTCTGTAGCACTGCAAGGGGTTGTTGTGACACAAGTGGTGGACCTAACACTTTGCCTAGTTGCACTTACACAATTGGCCTCAGTCTATTGGTGATGATGGCTCCAGGAGTGGATCTCAGTAAGATTTGCTACAGCTGTACTTAAAAGAAAGGTTGTTCTAAGTAATTGTCATCTGTGGGCCATGCTAAAATGATAAAAGAGAGCTGTTCTTTGTCAGCTGGACTGGACTTACTCAAATCGGCATAACATGTTAAGAGAATGTGTCTGATTTCATCTGGCATGTGGTTCAGTGAGTTCAACTGTGTCTAACTGTGCAAAAACCTGTGCTGCACTGCAAGGTCTGTTTTTTTACAGGTTAAATGTATTAAAATACATTTAATGCATTTTTTTCAGCACTTTCTGCTAAGCTGTTCAAATTCTTATGCTTAAATGGATAAATACAGAGGAAATTGTAGGATTTGGGGGTGTTCTGACAGGTGGTTTTCTGTAGAATAGCATTATTTTGCACACTCATTTTCTATAATGGAATGTTTGTCCTCCTACCGTTATACATAAAACAAACCTTTCACAAATTTGCTACAAATTTACAGCACAACCCTGTACTCATATGCAGTGCTAAATTGCTGTAAAATCAGATAATATGTGCTAAGTATATATCTTTACCTTATATAAAATATAAGCTTATGGCATGTACTTATCTTAGTTTCTAAAATACTGTACTTCTTCAAGGGGGGGAATAGCTTTTTTTGGGCAGATGTTTCATATGTTGATTGTAAAACTAATTGCTGTTGAACTAAGTGCTAAACATTAAACCTTCGCCATGCTTTGGACTCTCTGTAGTGTTGTTTATATTTTTGTTGGAAATTACAGAGGGAATTAATTTCTCTCTTTAGTACTCACTGTACTATATCTTAGTTTTCCCTATTTAAAAAAAAAAAGAAAGAAAAAAAAAGTGACTGAACTGTGGATTCAAAGGAAATTACCCTGGTTTTGAGATACCTCAGCCTGGCCTAATTGGTAGGATTCTCATTAGCAGCTTCATTCATGTCTGTGTATGTACTAATTGTGCAGTCTTTGTTCTGTACATGGTGCATTTTCTTTCATTCAGAATGTCCAGACCTAGGAGTTCAAAATTGGTTTTCTCCTCTCAGACAACGATATTAATATTTCAACCAAATGCTTGTTTTTGATTACTAGTGTCTAACTATGCTGTCTCATAAGAAGTGGTGTGCGTGTTCACACAAGATTCTAGAATGAAACTTTAGGCACAGGGATCTCTCTGCATAATTTCACTTTTGACAGACTTTAATGTGCTGGTTGTACAGGTTGTTGTGAAGAGCCTGCCATGTGACCCACTGTGTGATTAGCTTTATCTTAGAAATTCTTGTGGTTTTCTCCCCCTGATGATCTTTGGATTGTGGCAATAGCTGGGCACCATTGGACATGATATTCAGGAACTGAGAATTTCACACTGTGAAAATCAGGTTACCTTAAGAGCCCTTACATCAGATGTTCAGAAATTGAGGCTTTAGTCTTTTTGGCCTTAATTTTCAGTAGTGCTGTGCCAAATTGTTCTGTAGCAGAAAGAGTTACTGAGTTGAGATACTTATTAATCTCTGTGTTTATCCATGATAGTACTTCTATTCTTTGCTACAATATCATAATTCTTGCATGGAAGGCATAAATATTTTCAGTATGTTTTTCAGTGCAGCAAATTGACTTAAGTTTTTATCTGGACTTTCTAATAGAAAGCCTAGAGAAAGAACAGTTCCTCTTTATTTCTTCTTTACTATTCATGATCTTATGGAATTAAATGGCAGTACCTGAAATACTATTTTCTAAAGTGATTCTTGAAAGGCATGACAATACATATTTTGCACAAAGAGGTGGACAACAGCAATGATTACTGACAAAGGATATCTAAAATGGCAACATGGGACATTTGCTTTTGGCAAAAGTGAAGAGTGGCATAAAAATTGATTGATTAAACCTAAAGAAAAGACAGCAAGGTTTAGAAGCAATAAAGGTGTGACTAAAAACATTTATAGATATTTGCAATAAGACAAATTTTAAGAACAGGAAAGTCTGCTGTACATAGTGACTAGAGGTAAGTTTTAAAAGTGGTGTCTCTGTTTTCATTTAAGTGTCCTCCTTACCTGGTCTTAGCCCACTCTTTGTGTAGAGTGTCTTCCAGAGCACTGCAACCTCATATTTTTTTTTAAACTTGTCTGTAAATTTTCCTAATACAAATACTACCTCCTAAAGTAGTAAAGGTATAGAAAGTCTTTAAAGTTGGCCATAAGCAAAGGGAGACAATGTTTTATCTCTGAAACAAAAAGAATTAAACTGAGTTGGGCAGCGAAAAGACGTGGAACTGTTGTTGAAAGTCACAAATGGCTCAGCATCAGAAGAGAAAGTCATCACAGAACAAAATAGACTGTGAAGGATAAGGAAGAAAATATGAAATAAATTTTGAGATATTTTTAGGTATCAGAAATACAAGATAATTTGGCAGGGATCTGATTCTACTTTCTGCTCAAGAAAGAAGCAATAATATTCTAAATGTGGCTTGGGTACTAAATAGTTTAGTTACCACTTTCTCTAATAAAAAAATAAATTGCAGAGAACAAAATGAAAAAAAAAGGAAAATTGCATTTTGACAATGATCCAAATGTCCCGGTAGGTAAACTTGCACAAAAGACAGATGTGAACACAGAAAGTAGGTGAACCAGGAACACAATTGCCTTTTCAGACCTGAGAAATTAAGATTGAAGCTCAGTCAGAAGAGTCAAGTGTACTTGAAAAAAACAGATCCTTCTGACTCACTGAATTTTCATAATTTTCTATAGAAGAAAAAAGAAAATATCTTCAAGTTGTTTTCTATAGCCTTAAGCAGTCTTTTATTTCCCTCTGTAATTTTCTAATTGGTTTCTTAGAATTAGTTCATCACTGTCTTCCACAATCTAACAATCTCAGTACAAGTTTTATAAATATATTTTACAAATAAACCAAACAAATACACTTGAATTTTTTTCAGCCTGAATGGTCACAAAAGATTGTGCTCTCAAATATTTTAGGGAATAAAACAGAATTTTAAAAAAGGATATTTTTTTAAGTACTTTACATATTGTAAACACAAGTAGACTTTCAAAATAATTTCTTTCTGTATATACAATAATTTCTAAGACTGTGGTCCTCCAACCCCCTTCCATAAAAAACAAACAAACAAACTAACTAACTAACAAAAAGAACCACCTTGACAATTTTATGCAAATATGTCCTCATTTAATACAAAGTGTCTGGCTTGTAGCCTAATACAGTGTGCAGCAAAAAGGTTATCAAGTTGAATTATCATTTTTCAGACCTCAAGGTTAAAAAGAAATATTTCCTCTGACCATATTTCTTGTTTTAAATCTCCATTAATATAAAATAGACTCCGGTGCTATTGCATATATCCATGACTTTGCCATCCTCAAAGTTTAATTATTTTTATGGACACCAATAGATTCTGCATCCCCTGTTTCTTACATTGCTCCTAGTGCGTAGTCCACTTCTTACAACTTATAGAAAAATACTCTAGATTATGCTGTTTTTAAAAATTATTTTGTTGTTTTGTTGTGTTTTTTTTTCCTCTGTTGCACAATTCTTGTTGGATTTTTAATTAAAATGTTCTGTGAAAGAAATGTTGCTTATTCTTATGGGAATAAACTATTTTATTTCAGCACATAATGAGCCATAAGAGTCCATTGACATCAAACAAAAGAAAATGACTCATTAGAATCTTGTTTGAACTAAGGATGTTATAAAGGACTAGTCAATGCTCAATGACTCTTAGTTAAGATGTCTAATTAAAATTTACCTACATATAATTGATTCTTACCTTTTAAACCTTCTTTTCTTCAGGTACTTGACAGTTTGAAGTATGTGAAACAGAAGCATCACCTGTTTTCTGCACACCTCTCTATATGCAGACTTGGAAGAATAGTATTTTCATGGATTAAATTATAATTGGGATTGAGAACTACCAGAATATGATCCAAATATTTTCAGGAAGCTTAGCCCCAGTAGATACCCTCACCAAAAAAAAGTAGCAGTAGTTTTTTTGGGATTTTTTTGCAGGGGAAGGAAAGAGGCTATGCTCGAAAATATTGTTGGCCTCATCTTGTCATTTGAAAGTAAATATAGAAAAGCTAAGAGGTTTCCATATTATTTCCTTTATTTACAGATCTTAGTTTCAATTAATTTTTGAAATACCTTTCTAAACTCCAGTCTGAGAAAGCAATGGAAAGTTTTTTATTTCAACTTTCTTTGTGGGGGATGTGTAAACACTTCAGGAGACGTGACTTTCCAGTGAGCATTATTCCCTTGTGACTGACTCCGCAAAGGGCAGCAATAGAAATAGCTTTTAAAAAAGATTTCAGACAAAAGCAATGTCAGGGTACAGCTGCTAACTGGTATCCGGACACTCAGTAGCCACATTTCCCTCTGATCACTTGGAGTCTGAAGTTCACATCCTTTTCTGCATACACTTAGCATTGTTCCAAATATAATAAGAATTACATGTTGTGGTTTTGGATCTCTTAGTATGGAAAATGTACTTAGAAAGCATTTCTGAGCACCTGTGTTTTTTAAAATATATTTCTTTTCAGAGGACATTTCAGTATAACATCTTTTGCTGCAAGACATGCCACATATGCTCTTGTAAGATAAGGGAAACAAAATTAATTAACATCTAAATTATACCTATATTTTAATGCTAATTATGCTTAATTAATTTATGAATATGTTATCATAAATCACCCAGTAACTGTAATAAATTTACTTCTTTATTATATATATATATATATATACTCCCCAATGTGGTTTTAAAAAAAATAATAATTTAAGTTTTAAATAATTTCTATGGTATGCTAGGATGAACACTGTAGCTGTTCACAGAAATATTAACCACTCTTTGTTTGTTACTTTTCCTGGGCTTTTAAACCATTCCCTGTTTCTAAACCTTTTTTTTTCCTTCTTTCAAAATTATTATGCATATATTTAGCTTTTTGTTCACAGCAAACAAACACTTTTGAACAGTTAGGTCAAATCCTAGAAGACATTAAAAATTAATGGAAAAAAAAATCAATGGACATTAAACCAGGTCTCTGATAACCACATATAGAGGATAAAATTGTCATTGTGTCTTAATATTGGCTGAAAAAAGAACAGGCCAGAGCAGAGGGCTTTTCCAGAAGCCACCAGCTTTCAGTTCCTTTCTTTATTGAGACTCCTACTCCCAGATTCTTTTGCTCAGAGCTACACCTTGCTGCTTGCATTTATAGATCTTTTAGTGTTTGATCTGTTGGGTACAAATGGTTACCTTTAATGAAAATCCATTTTTATTTTTTAATAAAAAACCCAACCCAAACTGAAACAGCCATCCTCTTTTTTTTTCCTCCTATGTATGTGTTTTTAAATGGAAGTGCAGAATATGTTAACAGAATTACATAGACTCAAATTCAATGCATCCAAATGTAACCTTTGGTTGTAAAGGTTAAATCAACCAATTTCTTCCATGCAAAAAAATTTTAAAATGCGGGATTCTCTGCATTGATGCTAGAATGACTCACCACATGTCACATCACATTAAGAAGATAAATTTAACATTCTTTGAAAGACTTCTGTAATTATCTGAGATACCTATGTATTTGACGCAGAAAGAGACTCAAAAACTTCTCTTTTGTACTCAGGATAGTATAAAATTATTCTTTTTTTTTAATGAAACATCCCTTAATTCACAAAGGAAACATATTTTCTTATTGCAAACTCATAGACAGAGGTGTCCAGTTACACCTTTTTCTTAAAAACTTTTCCATTTTCTATTCTGCCTATCTTTTCTGATTATAGCACAGATTTCACTTTCATCTTTGAAATAATCATATCTTCAAAGAAACTTGGGGATCAGAGTTTGACTACTGTATTTATTATATTAACTGTATTTATTACATTAACAGACTTGATGACAGGCATATGTTTGTTGCCAAGTTCTCTAAAATATTGTATGCAAGTATTGCCACTCTAACCTTGTTGACTAACATATGATTGGATACCTACACATATATCTACACATATATCTCTGTTGGTTTTTGCTGATAGAGTTGACTTTCTTCACAGTTGTTAGTATGGGACTGTGTTTGGATTTGTGCTGAAAAGAAGGTTGATAATATAGAAATGTTTTTGTTATTGGTGAGCAGTGCTTACACAGAGCTGAGACCTTTCTGCTTTTTGTATTGCTATGCTGGTGAGTGGCCTAAAGGAGCATAGGAAGCTGGGAAGAGACACAGCTGAGACAGCTGACACCAACTGACCCAAAGAGATATACCATACCATACCATACCATACCATACCATACCATACCATACCATACCATACCATACCATACCATACCATACCATACCATACCATACGTACCATACCATACCATACCATACCATACCATACCATACCATACCATACCATATGACATCATGCTCACTATACAAAGCTGGGGGAAAGAAGAAAGAAGGGGGGATGTTTAGAGTGATGGCATTTGTCTTCCCAAGTCACCATTATGTGATGGGGACCTGCTGTCCTGGAGTTGGCTGAACACCTGCCTGCCCATGCGAAGAAGTGAACTAATTCTTTGTTTCGCTTTGCTTACATGCACAGCTTTTGCTTTCCCTGTTAAACTTTCTTTTTTTTTTTTTTTTTTAAATGAGTTTTCTAGCTTTTACTTTTCCAGTTCTCTCCCTGAGCCCACTGGTAGGGGAGTGAGTGAGTGGCTCTATTTTAACTCAGCCAATTTCTCCTATCCTTTCTAGATTAGCAATGACTTCTGGAATATTCTAAATTATTTGATTATTGCAAATAGTCCCATTCGTTCTGAGGAGACCTTTGCACTACGAAAAGCTACTCAGTCTTTGAAGGAGAATTTGAGAAGAAGTTTTCCGTGGGGAAGGGAACTGATGGGAGTATCATAACTTGAGGGATTTTAACAGTAAATATTCAGAAAGAATTGGTTTCATTTGAGTAGTATTGCCAAATTAATTTCTTCATACTAGATTAGTTAAATATAGATTTAGATGCTACATACTCCTGTAAGAAAGGTTTCTTCTGTATGGAAATGTAACAACGTCCTCTTCATTTTTACCCACAGAATTTTACTCATCAGCAATTAAAGTGTCATATCTTTCGAAGGGGACTTCCAAAGACCAAACCTCACATGATATGTCCCTGCAGGGCACGTCATTACCAGTTCAGTGACAATTGTTTCAATTAGCTTTTTGATGGAGGGAAGAAATAACAATCTTTCTTATGAGTTCTTTAGTATTGACAAATCACTTTCAGTTTCTTGCCTCCAGCAGGAATAATACATCTCTGCCCTTTAAAATAATAACTACTACAGCAATCTTCCTTTTGTCTGGTGCTATTTGCAATCTATTTACATTATCTGGATGACATAATTTTCCATGTTCAAGCTGTGAAACCAATGTTATACTCTTGATTTATTGTATTCCACAGCTTATAATACCTGCTGGAAGCATTTTTCAGAGTTATGTTTAACAAAACTAAAAGATCACACAAAGGCAGACTGCACAAATTTTCATTTCCAAACAGAATTATTTCTGTTTCTGGCTGAATAAACATCTTATTTCATCTATCTATTTCTTTGAGGGAGGAAAAGCTAAAAAAGTTCTTTCAGAAGTTGAAGACCCTTAACAAAAATATCAAATTGCTGAGATCTTAGTTATTCAGGAAAAAAAAATTCCCTATAAATTATGATTAAGTATTTTATTTTAAAAAATGGAACTGTGATCCCATCTGGAGTTTAGTATAGATTAGTCTTTTGAACAACACCTTGCATTTTTGATATCCCATAAAGAGACTTAAATACTAGGAAGTGCATATTATGTTTTTTCCCATTTTTTCTCTCTTTTTTTTTATCATTTACTTCAGTAATTAATCACTAAATAATTGTCCTTTTAAACACTGAACCCTTGTGTTGCAGAAGGACAAAACAGTTATTGGAATTCTAGGAATGAAACAAATATAATGCAAATACTGTGCAGTTTGATAATTTTTGCATACAGAATTTGCAAGGAAGACATATATATTTCTACTCAAACAAAAATTTCTTCATATCGATAAGTAAATCCAAGATCTCAGAGGCTGCAGTGTGGTCTTAGGAACTAATATATAATGAAGAGGTTTAAGTATGTGGTGTTTACAAAATTAGATGATGAGATAGGGAAAAAAACCCCAGCATTTAGGGAATGAAAATCTACATTGACTTGGTGGAAGAATACAAAAATAATTTTAAGTGTTGATGGGCATGAAGACTGGTGAAAATAATACAACATTTACCCAGAATTTGTGCACTTCAATAATATATTTTTTCCATTATCAATTCTGTACAGATAGATAATTTATGGCACCAGTAATTATAAAAGAAACTAGGTATTGACTTAGGTGGATCAACCAGTTATACATTTTTAAACAAAAAGTTGTCTGCTATTAATTCTTGCCATAATTCTTTTTTTTTCACACATATAACACATATGGAAAATAATAATATTGTACCATGAGGTTTATAGTACAAATGGAAGCATGTATGTGGTCAGGCAGGTTTTATAGTGTATGGCAACATAGCTACTGATTAGATTGCCTCAGACTGCTTTATAAAGAAAGCTTTCTTTTTTATGTGTCATTTACATGTAAAATGCTCACCAAAACCCTGGACAATGAAAGAAATGCAGAAATAGAATTTTACATTAAATATAGTTGATGGAGACTTTTTAATGTAATTTTGCATCTTATTTGTTATTGAGGAGTGAATCAATGTATCATAAAATGGGCGACAAGTTTAACGGTTTGATGCAGAAACATGCACAAGTAGCAGTGATTTGCTCTACAAAGGTTCTCAGAGTGCTGAATAATGAGTTGTCTGATTTTGCTTCTTGGTTTTAAGTTTCTTTTACACAGAAATATGAATGGCTTAGGAGTTCTCACAGAACTGACTTGTGTCTGTGGAGATATACCAGCAGGTATATTATATTTTTTCTGTTTATAGGAACAATTACAAAAAAATCTTTTCTTGTTTTTATTTTTTTTCCTTTCTTTCCTTTGGTTTCTTCTTCCTCTTTCTTCTTTTTCCCTTTTTCCTATAAACATAACCTCTGTGGGAGTCTATCACTAGTCCATTTACTGCTATAGCAGTCTGTGATAAACAGGAAACAGTTCACTGCAGCTCATTTCCCCTGAATACTAAAATGCATATTTCCTGGATGCATGTGCTTATTGAGAACCAGGGAAGAATTAAATACCTTCAATTACTGACAGCAGAACAGTTTCTCCAAGAGATCTTCTTGAAATATGTACTTGCTCCTGACATTGCTTAAAACACGAGGCTTTTACTTCCTTAGAACCCTTCTGCAGCTCTCAAGTTGTGACCCAAGTCTGAGTAACAGCTGAGATTTTTGTGTCTAGAATCTTGACTTTAGAAACATTCATGTGGGAACTCTTAAGTACATATATAAGCATACTCCATTGATGTATCCAGATCTACATGGACTAAGGAAAGGGAACTATTATTTTGGCTGGCAGATCCAGATGTCTTGCAGAGATAAAGCTCTCTTTTTCGAGACGTAGAATAGTGGCAGAACGAGCTAGGACTAATGGATAGTAGACTTCAGACATAAGGCCGTATCTTGTAATAGAATGTCTTGACATTTTCAGAGCAGTTTCTGATGGGGAAGTGCAGTCTGGCATCGAAGTACACACATCCCCAGATAGGGTGCAAAGCAGCTTTTAGGCTCTGAGTTTTGTTCTGTGATGAGGCGCTAATTGCTTCTCAGTGAAGTACATATTGATCTGACACAACTATCCTCCTCCAGTGGATTCTATCCTAATCTGAAGAGATTCAAGAGCTCAGAAAGAAATGAAAGTGAAGAAATGCATTTCATTAGTTTCTCCTTGCTAGTAGCTTACCCTTGTGATTTAAGTTTGGGAACAGCTGCAAATGGATCTTCTTAAAGAGTGTATCTGCGTGCTTTTTGACATACTCCCTTGAAAAGATGTGATCTAGTTTTGTAGGGACAAGGAACCTGTAAACAGAAGTTTAGTGATTTGCAGCTAAAGGCTATCATTGCATTCCTTTCTGTATACGGGGAAGAAAATATTCTCATCCCTTTAACTCAAGTTTGGGGAAATAAAATCTATGTAACCCAGTCGACTAGTATGTTCATTTGGAGCTAGTGCAAACATTGCTGTGCTATACTGTACATGGACTTTCCTTGAAACAGCAGACAAGCAGACCAACTTTTCAGCCCTTTCTCATGTCACATTTTGAAATGATACATCTTGAATTTTAAACTTAATTGTTCAATACATTCTTTTTAATCCCAGAGTATATGACCTGATTGACGTTTGATGACAGTTTGGGGAATATTTTATGGGACAGCTGCTAGTAATGTGAATAATTTGGTTTTTTTCTCCTAGCTACTAAAATATGATTTACTAATATTATTTTACTACTTTCTCTTTTTCCTGATATCTTGTGTGTTTATTAAAAGGTGGTATTTTTTAAATATATTTCAGAGCAAGAAGGTTTATATAATGTTGTTTGGGAGGAAAATGGGTGTCCACTATTGAACTGGGTATATTACAGGAGTAAACCATGCTGTGAATTTTTTTGTTCTTTCCACAGAAATTGGGAAATAGCATTAGAAATAATGTTACTTTCAGGGTTGCATGCACCTTTTTTTTCTTATAATAGTACTAGCAGTCTGACCCTGACTGTGTGCCATCAGTTCAGAAATGAAAAATAATGAAATCACAAAAGGTGAGAAATTAGGTACCTAGACAGTTCTTGTTATTTTAAATACATTGGTTCAACTTTCTGTAATGTAAATGTTTAAAATGTGAACTGCTATCAGTTCCTGAAGAGAACTGAAAAGTTGATCATTGTAAAGAAAACAGTGTCATGAACTGGTTAGGGAAGAGAGAAAAAAAACAATCATCCTCTGGGTTAAAAAAAAAGAAAAATCTACACTGCAATTGAAATCTATTTCTTTCAATAGTCAATGCTGACTTCTAAACCTTACGTTGCTCCTGAATGAGTATGCCACACATAACGTCTTGTAAAAAGCAGGCAATACAGCATTTTATTAACTTTCTCTGACCCACAGTTACTTGATTTTGGTATACAAAGCTGTAGTAAAATGTACACCAAGTGGACTGGAGAAGACAAAGCTTTGAAAAACAAATGAGAAAAGAAGAATTTATAACTGCAGTGGTATTAGAAGTCCTTTGTGATAAAGTAAAAAAGTGAGAAAAAACCCCCTTATCTTAAAGAAATTTCTGACTTTGGAAAGAAAGTGCCCTGCAAAGGAAGTGTAGGCAGGACTTTATCTGTGGCAGCCTTTAGCTTCCTGGTCTGTGTTTCTTGTTAGGCTACACTATGTCATCATAATCTTAGCTGCTGTAGTGAACAATCTTCTGAAAGAACTGAATTAAGAGACCTTATAAGTCATTACTAAGGTTTCTTGCTCTTAACTAATGATCATTTCTATTTGAGTACTCAGGCTAGATTTGGAATAATTCTATTGTCTGATGTCTAATGTTTACAAAGTTTAAAGACATGAAAATCTAACACTGATTCATCTAATGAACTGAATAGCAGGCTAGAAAGAGCAAAGCAGGGAAGGTATATTTTTTCTCCCCTATTTTCATACAGACTTCCCTGCTGTGACACAGATCACACCATTTAGCATTTGTCAAGTAATGATTATGGTATTACTTTCTTGTCTAATTCACAGGGCTGTTATGAACACTAATCAAATCATCTTTTAAAATTCTTTAGTAGAGTATGAATCTTTATAAAAGAAAATAATGTATTATTCATTACCTTTCTGCATCTGGCCTTCTCAATGCATATAAAAGCATGTGCTTTATGTTGCAGATGGCCTCTGGTGATGCAGAAAGGGATAGGCAAAGGTTAGTTAGGTTATTTTTGGTGTGTTTTCTTTTCTTGTTTTTATTTTGTGTTTGTTGTTGTGGGTTTTTTTGTGTTTTTTTTCCCCATAGATGGATGTTTCTTATTTCAGATTCTTACACTGGGTTTTCCTCTGTGACCTTGACAAAAGGTCACAGTATGGCATCCTTTCTTTCTAGGGATCCTCCAGCCACTGTGTGTCTAAACCTGGTGTTTGAATTGTGACAAAGTAAAACTTGGATACTCTCAAACTATCTCAGAGTCTGGGCATGCAATCCCTGTGACTATTTTGTCTTGAATTTTCAAACCTGATGCTTGTAAAATCAGTCCAAATGTTTTGGAGGAATTCAGAATTTGAAATTTAGTGACCATTTTTTCAAAGTAGCTGTTTTTTCTATTGAATACCTACAAAAACTTTGGTGTATTTTCAGCAGCTCTGGCAGCAACTGCCACCAAGAGCTCTTGAAAGTCTGCTGACATCATTAAGGTATCTGAAAGTGATCTCTAGTATCATGAAATGCTAGAATTACAGACTATAAGGAAGATGCATCATTCCCTAGAGAGCACTCTGTTAATGCCTTGGTGTTTTGGAATAATAATGTTAATAGCTGCTGCAGAACCCAGTCATGTGAAAACAGTGGTTTTGGCATATACTGTGCTTAAACAAAGAATTTTAGTAACCATTTAGTAAACCATTGAGAGTTGTCTCAGTAAATTGCACTCAGGAACTATATATCTCTTTAACTCTCCCTGGCTACTGGCAGACAACTTACTTCCCATCTGCTGCTTTCCATGGATGAAGGCTGCTCTCAGTTTCTAGGAAGCTAAATAAGGCTTTTGGTAAAATTCGCTGTAAACTGCAGAAGTGGTCTTATTAAATGGCTGCACAGGGGAGTTGCTAAAGCATGATCAAAGCTTGGTAAAAAAAGGTTAGTAGTATAAGCCATCCTTAAATCTGACTATTTGTATGTAACAAATGAAGCAAAATAACTGTCCAAGACTCATAAGCACAGTATTTCAGCAACACCCAGAGTCACTCGTTGTTGTGCAGATTAATAATCTCACTTTCTCAGTGTTCTGAGTTGCAATGAATTAAGAGAGTACTGAGGAACTGAAAAACACCATGACCTTGCCAAACTACTTGAACATCAGATTTTTTTCAATGCAGCATCAAACTATTGTTGTGTGTGACTCAGAAATACCCACACCTTGAAGTTCAGTCTTGACCCTGGTTCTTAGAATGGGATTTTTTGTCTCAAACATAAAAGACAACTAAGAAGAAGAACTGTTTCTATGTAACAGCTGGATTCATCTTTGCTTGTGTTATTCTTTTCCGTTCTCAATCACATTTTCTTAAAAAACCTTTATTTCTTATACCTGCTTCCTTTTCCTTCAAAGCATTGCAGTTTTCTCTCCTCTCTCACTTCTGACAGCTGTCTTTATATTTAAAACACTTTTGATATTTTTCCATAATGGTCCAATAAGCTGGCAACAAAGTAAGGAAAAAACTTCTCAGAGAAACACTGGACGCCTCAGCCTTTGTTAATTCATGCAGAACTGAGGAACTTTTATGTCAGCCTGAATCCAATGGCAGTATAATCTGCCTCCCAGGCAAAACCAAAAATCCTTAGATGTACAGACTTTTCTGAAGGCTAATTTCATGTGGATTTGATGGAAGGATATTGAATAATATTAATCAAATAATATACATCATAATCATAGATCTGTTGGCATACATTCTTCTTCCAAATGTTTGTAAAGTATTAAAAACTTTAAGCAATATATATGAAAAATTATCAGAGAAAAAATTTGCAAAATGAGTTTATATTGACTTAAAAATAATTATTTTAATTATTTCCTAATTTCCAGCTTTGATGCAAACTCAGCTGTTGCTCAAGATATATTTAACACTGGATGCCTACCTTGGAAAACTTTTGAGAACTTTTGAATTATTTTTTGACAAAATTGTCTGGTGATTGAAAAATTTCAACAGAGTGAAACCCCTGGGAATATATGACAACATAAAACAAGACTAACAATAATTGTAGAAATGCACTCATATAAGTTTTTGGGTTTTTTCTATGTTTCTATTTCTAGAGGCCATGTTCCCTTGTCAGTGTGCTTGAAGGAAATGAAGAATAAAGCTTTACCTTAGAAGAAAATGTTGATGTCTACAGATGAATATGCAAAAATGGTTGAGATTTTTTTCCTCTGTAACTAAGAAATTATTTTTTTCATGGCTGTATATAAAAACAGTAGGCTTTCAAGTATGTCAAATGACTATTCTTGGGAATTGTCTTTTTCCCACTGAACAAGGTGGGGAGTTTTATTTCCACAGACTGTTAAATGAAGAAATTACTGAATTGTGTGCATATTTTGGTAGAACTGCAGCAAAAATAATGACTTGACAAATTAGCTTCCCACCCGTAGCCATTTCAGCATGTGTATTACTTTGCTCACATGAGTAGTTCCATTCAATGTTATAAAACATTTGCATCCTCAGGACTTCTTTGTTTTTATTTCCTGCATGAAGAAATACTCTCAGCTACTTAGTATTTCTCCTAAAATCTGATATGAAAATCTATCCTATTTGAAGGTCACTAGTAGAATTTGTACAAAATTATGGACTCTCAACAATAAACAGAATAAATACCCACAACATGATTTATGCCATCTTAAGGTCTCATGTCATTGACCAATAGGCTGCAAAAAGGCACACAAAAATGATTTATGTCTCTAAAATTCCCCTGAGAATAAGAAGGAAAAATGGAAAATTCAGGGAATTTCCCTTGAGTATAAGTATTCACTACATCAGGAAGGGACATGGTCAACTTTGAAAATGTTTCTGTTTTAAATTGGTGCAAGAATTCATTTTTCACTTTCCTACAAACACACACTTTTCTTTAAGCTACCCTGATAAAGAACCTTTTACTCATCTCCATAGCTATCATAAACATCAGTGAAAGTTTGCAGGTAAAAGAAAATAACAATATATCAACCATTTGCAGGACTTAGCTTAGTCTAAAACATAGCAATAACCTTTCTTCAAGAAATATTTGTGCAGTCTTACGTTCCTGAAATTACTTCCAAAGTGCTCACAATTTAGAATTGAATATTTGGGAAAATTTGGGAACCTGTCCAGCATTTTGTCATGTTTTAATCTAGAGCCACATTAAAACAGCCCAGTCAAAAATAAAGCCATGTCGCAAATACAGTCCTTTAGGAATTGAAAAAATACTTTAAATTANTGACCCTGGTTCTTAGAATGGGATTTTTTGTCTCAAACATAAAAGACAACTAAGAAGAAGAACTGTTTCTATGTAACAGCTGGATTCATCTTTGCTTGTGTTATTCTTTTCCATTCTCAATCACATTTTCTTAAAAAACCTTTATTTCTTATACCTGCTTCCTTTTCCTTCAAAGCATTGCAGTTTTCTCTCCTCTCTCACTTCTGACAGCTGTCTTTATATTTAAAACACTTTTGATATTTTTCCATAATGGTCCAATAAGCTGGCAACAAAGTAAGGAAAAAACTTCTCAGAGAAACACTGGACGCCTCAGCCTTTGTTAATTCATGCAGAACTGAGGAACTTTTATGTCAGCCTGAATCCAATGGCAGTATAATCTGCCTCCCAGGCAAAACCAAAAATCCTTAGATGTACAGACTTTTCTGAAGGCTAATTTCATGTGGATTTGATGGAAGGATATTGAATAATATTAATCAAATAATATACATCATAATCATAGATCTGTTGGCATATATTCTTCTTCCAAATTTTTGTAAAGTATTAAAAACTTTAAGCAATATATATGAAAAATTATCAGAGAAAAAATTTACAAAATGAGTTTATATTGACTTAAAATAATTATTTTAATTATTTCCTAATTTCCAGCTTTGATGCAAACTCAGCTGTTGCTCAAGATATATTTAACACTGGATGCCTACCTTGGAAAACTTTTGAGAACTTTTGAATTATTTTTTGACAAAATTGTCTGGTGATTGAAAAATTTCAACAGAGTGAAACCCCTGGGAATATATGACAACATAAAACAAGACTAACAATAATTGTAGAAATGCACTCATATAAGTTTTTGGGTTTTTTCTATGTTTCTATTTCTAGAGGCCATGTTCCCTTGTCAGTGTACTTGAAGGAAATGAAGAATTAAGCTTTACCTTAGAAGAAAATGTTGATGTCTACAGATGAATATGCAAAAATGGTTGAGATTTTTTTCCTCTGTAACTAAGAAATTATTTTTTTCATGGCTGTATATAAAAACAGTAGGCTTTCAAGTATGTCAAATGACTATTCTTGGGAATTGTCTTTTTCCCACTGAACAAGGTGGGGAGTTTTATTTCCACAGACTGTTAAATGAAGAAATTACTGAATTGTGTGCATATTTTGGTAGAACTGCAGCAAAAATAATGACTTGACAAATTAGCTTCCCACCCGTAGCCATTTCAGCATGTGTATTACTTTGCTCACATGAGTAGTTCCATTCAATGTTATAAAACACTTGCATCCTCAGGACTTCCTTGGGTATTTGTTTTTATTTCCTGCATGAAGAAACACTCTCAGCTACTTAGTATTTCTCCTAAAATCTGATATGAAAATCTATCCTATTTGAAGGTCACTAGTAGAATTTGTACAAAATTCTGGACTCTCAACAATAAACAGAATAAATACCCACAACATGATTTATGCCATCTTAAGGTCTCATGTCATTGACCAATAGGCTACAAAAAGGCACACAAAAATGATTTATGTCTCTAAAATTCCCCTGAGAATAAGAAGGAAAAATGGAAAATTCAGGGAATTTCCCTTGAGTATAAGTATTCACTACATCAGGAAGGGACATGGTCAACTTTGAAAATGTTTCTGTTTTAAATTGGTGCAAGAATTCATTTTTCACTTTCCTACAAACACACACTTTTCTTTAAGCTACCCTGATAAAGAACCTTTTACTCATCTCCATAGCTATCATAAACATCAGTGAAAGTTTGCAGGTAAAAGAAAATAACAATGTATCAACCATTTGCAGGACTTAGCTTAGTCTAAAACATAGGAATAACCTTTCTTCAAGAAATATTTGTGCAGTCTTATGTTCCTGAAATTACCTCCAAAGTGCTCACAATTTAGAATTGAATATTTGGGAAAATTTGGGAACCTGTCCAGCATTTTGTCATATTTTAATCTAGTCAAAAATAAAGCCATGATTATAGATAAGCACTTAAATACAGTCCTTTAGGAATTGAAAAAATACTTTAAATTATCAACTTTTTTAGTGCTTTTATGAGCTTGTGACTGTGCCTGGGATTGTTTGAATAATCTTTCTGCTTGCTGCTAACACTTTTTCATAAAATTTTCCTTTTTTTTTTGGAGTAGACTCACAATATCAAGAGTGGAACAGATCCTGTAAGAGATGGGCCACTAGAGAAGATGAAACCAATCAAAGTACTTTGTNAAGTGTCTCCTTTAAAATCCATTTGCATGTTCATGAAGAGAATCTAATCTGTCAGTCATGAAAAGAGAGGCCTCATACACAATGTCATCTACTTCCATGGTTTGAAAAATAGTTCTTTGGAATACAGTGAAAAAATGCTCCTGAACAGGAGTCCAGTTTTCACACTTCGGTCCTGGTCCACACCCCATTCAAATGAAAGTCAAAGCACTGACAAAGAGCATTGTCAGGTCTTCACATCTCAGGGGATGCTACTGAAACTTGTGGTCCAAGTCAGGATATGAATTAATTCTCTCGAGGGCTTCAGAGTTACATTACAGATACAGAACTAGATGAGAATCAAGCCGTGTCTCTAAGATAACCTGAACTTTGAAGTAAGTTTCATCCAGGGTAAGATACTCTGTATCTTAGTCATCCAATTTTTTTTTTCCTGTAAGACTTTCTCTTTCCAAAGTGTGGTATACAAAGAATGGTGATTATTCTAGAAGCTTTGTATCTGCACCCAAGTTTCAGCTCTATAATTCAAGCACATTCTCAAAATTAATATTTTTCAAATAAATCTTTAACTATCATTTGGGGAAAGTCAAATGTACTTTCAGAGAAAGCTGAAAACTCACACAAGCTTCCCAATGATCAGAGATCAGTGTCACTCTTAAAGGTCTGCAACTTTTACTTGGATATTTAGATGCCTATATAGGTAATTAATTTCAGTAGAGTGATGCAAATGAGCATCAAATGTGGATCTGGCATTCATTCTTTCCTTTAATCAGTATTTCTAACGGGTGATCTGTTAACAGAATATTACTGAACATTAGTCTTTTCAAGTACTCATTACCTTTCTACCAGAAAGCAAACTTTTCATAGCACAATGAATAATACACCTGTTTTTAGCAGTAATTGCTTTGGTGTTGTGTGCATATGAGAATAAGGTGTACCAGCCTGCCTGAATATAAAAGGGATGAGATGCATAGGGCACCTGTTATACTGTGGATTTGTAATTAATAATCGGAAAACTATTGCTGAACATTAGGTTGGGCAAGGTGAGTACTAAACTAGGTCTGTAACTGATAGCAGGTAACCACTGAAATGAATTCCAGTCAAGACTGCCATTAAAAATGTATCTGAAGTGGAAACAGTCTGCATTGTCTGATTAACTTATTTTTTACAGTTTATGAATGACCTTAAATTTGTTTGTACAATTTAAGTAAACTAGAAATGAGAGGCACCTTAACAACAAATGAAGCTTGCAAATCATCACTCTGGATGTGACCGACTGTACGTCATTGGCTGATGGATTGTGTCCTGAGATTTCTTTTTTTCCCATTCTCTCCCTAGGAGTATTTTACAAGACACTAGTAACAACTTTAGGCAGGTTACAGAACAAGATGAATGAATTGCCAGATTTAGTTTGGAAAATCCTATATAATAATCATTCCCTCTTCCTTTTCGGCACCATTCATCTCTCACTTATCTTCCTTTTAGCTTATTTTAGGAGAAAAAGTCTGTTTACATCTTGAAAAACTATAAATCATACATTTTCTATTCAAATTATCTTTTAAAATTATGAGAATATTGAATAGTTGTTTTCCAAGCGGGTGTGAACTATTTGAGTATTAGTGGTACATGCACAGCATTCAGTGTGTTTTATACATTAAATTTATAACAGTGGATTGATATTATTTTCTAGGATCACTTTAATCTGTGCAAATGTGATGCACAAATTTTAGCTTAAAACTGTTATATATTGCCTGCCTGCCAGAAACACATTCTAATTCCACTATCAAAATGAGTGATGATTTACTATTTTTTTCAGTATTAAAACTTCAGTATTCTCATCCTGTACTGTATGAAAAATTTTATTAAGAGGTACTGTATAAACAGATTAGGCCATCCAGTAGGCTAGACATTTTCTTTATGACACAGTTATTCGAGGTGTTAGTATTGAAAAGCAGAAACTATGTACAAGAACATAGTGAATGGAATTAACTATCACAAAACATGCAATCTGGAATTCATGACTACAGACTATAGTACAGAGTTACAAATTGTAAACAAAAAACCAGTTATGTTTAGAATACATCATCAAATATTTTTCAGAAACAAGGAGCTCCATGAAGGAACTGAAGCTTCAAGTTTTAGAGCATGGATCTTTCTGACTTTAGTGACTAGAAAGAACATATTGCTGAGTTATTCCAGATTACTTCTGAAATATCCAGTGCTCATTTTCAGGTGCAGTTCTTGTACAAAAAGAATCTTTAACTGACAAGAAACATCAATACCTTTGGTCATAGAAACACAGATATGGGATAGACATTTGGAGTTACTGAGCCCAGACTTCTTGGTTTGTTGACAAACTGTGTATACTACTTCCTTCATAATTTTATTATTTAGATTAAGTAAAGTTTCCTGTATTGAAATCTCTAAATCTCTTGACATTTGAACAAGATAAATATATACACCAGTAAGGGGAGGACCATGACATTGGAGTTAAGCTGGAGCTATATTCATGATAACCCTCAGAGAGCCAATTATCTGACAGTCATTAACAATTAGCAAATACTACTAGATAAAAAAAGTCTTACAATTGCCTTCTGTTTCACACAGTATTTATGTTCACAAATTTCTTAGTAAGTGGCACTCAAGCACAGCACAATTCCCTGTTGTGAGATATCTTGTTACCTTCTTGACTGGAGATTTCCTTTTACCCCCCAACCTGATAAAGCTGAAGAAGAATAAAAATGACATCTCACATGGTTTTGCATTTACTGTATGAGCAATGTTAAATATTCAATTTTCCCAACTGTATAGTCTAGATACTGGTCTATTTTCTGGATTTTCACAAGCAAACTGAAGGTGAAATGCCTGCATTTCTTCCAATAATGGTTATTTTGTGGGTAAAGTTAGATGAGTCAGTTTTAGACTGGGAAATAATTTGGTGCTACGCCTGAGTATCCCACCATTTTCTCTCCTCTTCCACCTATATCCTCCACCACTTAAGTACATTACCTCCCTAGCATTGTAAAAAAAATAAAAAATATATATATTAAAAGAATGTTTTTAAGTTCCAATGGGTTGGAAGGTTTATCGACATGTAGATGGGTGTAATGACTGGTGACACCCCAACATATACAGAAAACAGGGTTGAAATCCCTGACCAAGAGGTGGAGAAAGTCTAAAAAAATGTAGGGAAGTGCTTCAGAATTATTAGATATACTGCTCAGCCTCCCTCAATTTCATCCTGAGAGTTAACAGGCTCAAGTGTCTGCTGTGCTGTGTAGGAAGCAGCATAGCAAAAGAACATAGGAAAAATATTCAGGGAGGTTTGGGTAAGAGTGCTTGCTACCCTTTACTATACATGTACTGGAACTAAAACCCAGTATAGGTACCAAAATTATGATTATCCCTCTGCGTAACCAAGAAATATTGTAGCAGCTGTTAGTCTACCTTTCCAATGACATAATATAAAATAAAGTATTTTTGCTCTGTTACTCAGTAAAAAGAATATATACTTCAGTTACACAGAAAAAGGAATTTATACTTAAAAAAAAATCCACTCTTCATTGTAATAGTCTCCTTTTAATTGAGATTTTGGAAACTTAATTAAAATGCACAAAATTTTTATACAAATATAAACACATTTCATTAGTAATTTATTCTTTTTTTTGTTGCTATTAAGAGGATAATTAGAGGTTGAACTTATTTTCTTTTTGATTTTTCCCTAGAAAAAGAGTATTTCTTGTTTAACTGAATTTCTAAATTTGGAGCCCATGGCATTGAATAGTTGTGTATACAAATAAATAGAGCAAGCAGTTTGCTCAGTTAGGAACTTCTCTGCTCTTATGTGCCTTTCTTTCCATTGTTTTTAGTCAGATACCATACCTTTGGGTACTTCACTGATGGGACTAACAGTAGGTGAGATACAGGTAGACCTTAGTATTCAACCTGTGCCTTGATTAACAGGTAGGGTTATTAAGATTATATCTTTCAGATAGGTCGGTCACTTTTCCCTTGATTAAATTCTTTGGCAATAATTTAAAACAGTTTTACTAAAACTGTGTTCATATATACATATACCCCTGGATAAATTGGCTTGAAAACACTTACAGTTTTATTTTTATAATCCTGCTGCTACAGAGTGTAGAAGAGCTACCAAACTCTCTTGTGGACTGAAATGTGCAATCTTGAAAAAGAGTTTATTTAGTTTTATAATACAAGTAAAATGCAGGTTTTGGAAACAAAAGACAGAAAAGTAATCCGCAACCCAACAGCTTCCTGAGCATATAAAAAAGAGTTGAGAAGAGGAAAAACGTTTGAATCTTCCAGTATGTTGTCAGAGCTGTACATAACCTTGGCAAACAACAGGAAACAAAAGCAGATATCCAGTAGTTAACTAGGGTCACAAGCATTTTCTGATATTCATTAGATTCTTACATAGTTCTTTTACCTTCTGCTTGATTCTTAGAATAGAACCAGACCCGGCGGTATTTCCTATGGCCACTAATCAGTACAGATGGAAAGTAAGAGGACTCAAAAAGGGAGTCACTGCAGGTAACCACTATCTGATACACAAAAAGAAGTACTTAAAATAGGGAAATGCATTAAATGCCTACTTGTTTTCCAGATTTAGGGACCTCTCAGTGTTCATGTCCATGAATAGTCTTTGGAATTAATTTGCTGAACTATTTCAAAACATATAGGTAACTAAAATGCAGAAATATGAAATAAACTATCATTAGCATATGATATTGCTTTCCTCTCCATTTTATGCAGGAGCCCAGTATGAATCCTCCACCCAACCTGAAGGACTTTCAGTGCATTCCTTCCAGCAATGAACTATTGTTCATTGTTCTAGCTAAATATTCACTGATCCCCAAAAGCAAAACTATCCTGTGCACTGGGTCTAGGCACTGTCTTAGGGAGGGAACAGCTCCTGGAGACAAGGATTACATAAATTGTTGGTCTGACAATTATTAAGTGAATGTCTCTGTTCTTGGGCTACTCAACTGATCTTGTGTTGAGCTTGATCACTCCCTGTTCATATTTAAGTATTCCATAAAAAAATGTGACACTGCCACACTCTTTTCATTGATTTTTTCCCCTGATTTTTTTTTCCTCAGTATCCCACAGACTGGTGGCTAGGCCATTCTTCTGGGCTGTTAGTCTCTTGTAGGTTCCTGCTTCCCATAATCAAACAATTTATAGTTAGACTAGGGTTACTAGATCGGCGACTGAGAAAATTACACTTTATGTCATCTTTGGGTTGATAAAATAACAATTTTTGTTTCACTTCTAAAAATTTCCTAGTCACAAACCTATATGATAAATTAGTGTGGAAATATTTTTTCTCTTTTGCTGATGAAGTTTGCCGCTGTACTGGAGGAAGATATATATTGTGTTATTCTGGAAAAAACAGAGGCTAAGAAAATGATATTTTGTTTTGATTTTGGACACAAAATCAGGGGCAGTTAAGTAGTCAACACTGAGGGTTTAATTTCAGCTTATCTTTGAATAGCTTAAATAGAAAACAGTAAATCTTTACTAATTCCTTTAGTATTCAGGTTTTATGATTGTTCATCATGAAAAACTCCTCTGGTGCTAATGTTTTTTGTGATGAATGTATCCATGGAAATCTGATTGTATCTTAGCATCCAGAAATGTCCAGTTATTTAATTTTCATGATGAGGTTCTTCTTTTTTTTTTAAGAAATGCAGACCATGACAAAGAAAACTGAAAGGCAAGAAAAAAGATGAGCAGGAGCTAGTTAAGAAGAAATTATAATAATTGCATTCAACAAAATTTAATTAAGAGTGCAAGTAGAGATGCTGTTCATTGATTCATGTTATGATAATGCAATAACAATCTACTTGTTATATGTAGCCTTGTTACTTTGTGAAAACTGAGTGAAGTTCACAGAATCTGTTTAAGTCAAAGCAATATTAGTTGAGTCCACTATTTAATCAATTGTTTCATAATAAATTGGCCCTCTGTTTACAGTAATATTTTAATTCTAATTTATCTTCACAAACTAAAAAAAAAATAATGTTTAATTGCTTTAATGATATTAGCTGTCCCAGCCTTTATTACAACACTGGACATAATTACCCTCTTTAAAGGTAATTTATAGACCTCATTAACACTCTTGGCTCTCTGCTGTGATTAAAAATCTCCTAAGAATTGAAACCTCTCTGAACAGTAAGAGAATTATTGTGATTTATTGTTTGCCATTGCTGAAATGAGTACAAAGCTGATTTATTACAGCTGATCCCTGCTGAGGTGACTAGAATGGGACTGGGGAAGGGGAAGTCGGGAGCTCTTGGTGGAGCAGTTTACTTCTTTCTGTCACAGAGTTGCAGTTTAATATGGGTCCTATCATTTGCTTCCACAGGAGCGTAAAGAAGACTCTGGTGAATAAAACCTACAGCAATAACTAGCTTGAAAAAAATCTCACCTTTGCTAAATAGAGAGCAATTATATTTCTTTATTGGAAATTAAGCCCGACATACTAGCTTAAAGGACTCAGCAAGGTGACATTAGCATGCTTTTACATACAAAATATTTGCAGCTATGGCAGATATTAGACTTACTGGTTGGATAGAAAAAGTGTGTTTATTACACATAATTTTGCCTGTTTGTGGAAGGAAATTTATCGATTTCATTTATTTAAAAATGCAAATTAAAACACCACAAAGAAACTGGCTGTATAGGTCAAAATCACAGCCTTATAAAATCTTTAACTTATCCTCTCAATCACTATGTAATATTGAACATCAATCAGAACAGTGCAGTCCCAAACACACACAAAAAAAAATAAAACCAAGGAACTTACTATTAATCTTCTACGTTTGCACACCTGAGGAAACTCCTATCCTGGCCGTTCAGTAAATACAAAATTTGTAAAGCAAACATGAAAGTAGGGTCACTAGTTGTCTCCACTGATGGGTGGACATGGCAGATACTCTGCTTGGGACCAATACAGAGATTTCTTCCACAAAATGCAGAACACCCAGAATAAAGAAATATAATTACTGTTTGGAATCGATTCTCTTCCTAGGCTGAAGTCTGCAGATCTGTTGTTATACACAAAATATGTAAATTGCGTCCTCTGAAAGTACAGGGATATTCTGATTTTCACAGCTGTGCAACATGTATGACTTCAGGAGAGTTTAAAAGTACTTTGGGAAATACAGGCAAACAGTAAATAGGAAATCTTGTTTCCTGTGAGGCATCTACTGCTTTCCATACTTCACAGAATTTAGATCTACACAATAATGAACTCAAAGACTAATTACTCAAATAACATCAGTTGAATCCTTAGCTGTACAAATAAATGTTATTCAGATATATTTTTAACACGATATTGATCTTCTCTGTGAAAAATAAGTGTTTGATGTAGGACCTATTTGTAAGACTAATTGTTTATAACATTGATTTTGAGCATGTGAATATCTGGTTTTCCTCACTCTTACTATGAATAGGGATATATCTACTTTGCAAAGCAACACACATTGCAAATAATTTATTCAATGAAACCCAGAATTCCAAAGAGGGTAAAAATTAATTTTTATGATTGCCGATAAAGCACTAATATGCTGTTGTTGATTAAAGAGTTAAACAATTTATCTTGAGTTCCTATTTTTATAGAATTGATAATTTTATTGCGATGTAAATATTGGTAGGGTAAAGCATTGCATATCTGTGTCTTGCATAAATATTTCTAAATTAAATAAACTTACAAGTAAGAAAGAGAAGTTCTGATTACGTTCCATTAAACTGTACCAACCCCTTTATACAAATTTTTGATTATTTTAACAGGTCCATAGTAAGTTTAGATCTATTCTAAATGGTATTACAAGGAGTAATTACTCTTGATTTATACTTAATAGAAACTATATTAATGCAATAACCCTTCATGAAAAGTTGAAGACATGTAGGAGGAGTTAGCTCAGTAAGTTGGTCAAATTTACAGATACTGAAACGTATATGAAACTCTGTGATAGACATCATGTACAGTGGGGGGAAAAAAAAGGTAGATCTACACATTCAGTTAAAACAATAGGAAAACAGAAATTCCTTCACACAAACTGTATAATTGTGTTAATGAAATTCTAGAATACTATTTTTTGAATGACCTTACTGCTTGCTGATTTAACAGTGGAGTCTATAGACACTAGTACATAAAACCTGTTTTAATATTGGTAACATCAGTTTACAGTCAACCTTAGTTTTTATATTATCATTTTTGAAGAAAATACATATCTTATACACTGCTAAATGTAGTTTAATTCTCCATATTTTCAAGGATAGAAAAAACCCTGCAGATGTTTTGTATTTTTGTTCTTTAATGGTCACCTCTAGTCAGTGATATTTTCAGATCAGTGAAGCATTTTAGAGGACAGACAGTTTAAACTCAACAGCTGCTAGGAGCCAAGAAGTGTTTTATGAAAAATTCAGTTCTTCAGAATCAAGTGTTGACTTTTGCTGTGATACCAAAATATTATTATTTATTGATTCTCCTTTTACCTCCTAACTTTTCTCCTTATTTTCTTGTATGTGGAAGTTCTTATTTATATCCTGAGTACAGGCATCATTCTGAGAATATAACATCCCCTTGAAAAAAAATTCAAGGGCAATAGACTATATATATAAAGTCAGAGGTCTACTTTTATGCTGCAATTCATTAACAATCCCGGGTGGATGGACTTTTATAAATAGTGCTTCGATAAACAGATTACAGTCAATAGAAGATTTGTGTGACTCAGTGGTGGGTCATCAGCAGAGGCTAAACTCTCTTCAGGAGTATGGAAGGGGAATATTCCAGGTGGCAATGGTGAAGATTTTGCCTAAGTATCTAGTGAAGGGGAGTGTGGGAAAATAATTGAAAGATAGACATAAGCCTTCTTAAAATGATCTCTCATATATAATGGCAGTAATTGTATAAATTTCATATCTTGCCCGGTTAGCGGTGTGAATACCATAAATGAACTGTGTAATCTAACTGGATTTGCATATAAACCAGCTCCAGGTGAGGTATTCCACACAGTCTTATTTATAACAATAAACATTTTTTTTTGCTCATGCATTATTTGTATTTATTTCTCATGAAAATTTATTAATTTACTGGTGTAACTTCTGTTACAGTTTGTACAACCCATCCATAAGGGGACATAATGATCACTATAAATTCTCATCAGGAAGAACAAAGGCCATGAACCACATGTCAAGGAGTGCTTATGTTTTATTGTACAGTCAGCTTAACTCCAGCAATCAGCCCATTGTTTAGACTCAAAACCCCTTAAATTCTTACAATCCACTTCCACGAAAGGTGGTGGCTAACAAGCACTTAATTTTGTATAGTACACTTCAGTACGTTCTCAGCTCCCAAAACAAACTCTTCAAAGGTGCTGGCTCACAAGCCATGACACACCTCCACAAGCTCCCCACTCCCACAATAAACATCTATACAGAGTACAGAATAAAATATGACAGCTGTGCCTTGCCCAGGCAAAGCAAGGGAAGAAGAAAAAGAATATCACCAGCCTCTAGATCCCATGTTGGTCCTGCTGCATGGAAAGACCACAGCTGGTGTTGTGAGGCAAAGAGTGAAAGAGAACAAGAGAAAAATGACAGGGGGTCTTGATCCACTTTGTTTTATTGTTAACCTGGTGCATGCTTCTTAAATAAACTAGATTTTTACTGCTCTTTTTTCACGCATGCACAGCCAGCCCTTCTCCAGGCAGTAGCAGGGAGGGACACACAAGTTTTCAAGCAGGAATTTGGCTCAGCACAGCTCAGCCCCAACTCTACAGGATCACCTTTCTCATAGCAATACTCAGAACGTTTGAGAGAAAACATGTTTACGTCTGGTCTTCTAAAGAGTTAGGTATACATTTTCAATTTCATCAGTGTGAAACTCTTTTAACACTATGAAAGATGCTTAATATATATATATACAGATATTAAAAGCATAGTATTTGCTGAATGAAGAAGTACTTCCTTTGCAATATATATTAATCTTTTGTTATAAATATAATATCAATCTATGTCTATAATTATATCTCAGACTTGTGACATTAGATATAACAGTTTAATCTGTATGGTAAAGTTTTGTTTTATAATGAAATAAACATGGTTAAAGCAAAAAGAGGGAAAAAAAATAGGAATGACATAAACCAAGATGGTCTGTGTCACCAGACCATAAGGGCTGTGTGGGAGAAGACTGTAATAACTATTCTGATCAACATAACCTAATGTTTCCAAAAGATGACAATTCAAGTACTGAATACACTGATTACACTCTTTCTCACAGTATAAATCTAATTAATTATTTGACTTACAACAATACACAAGTGATGTGAAAGCCTGGTGTTACAGCTGTGTTCTGCCCTGAAGAGTTTGCTATCTGAAAAGGGTAACTACTGGAAATAGAAAACATTGAAGTTTTAGTGTTACAGCAAGGAACTGAAATACTATTTCCTTCATATAGCTAAGGTCAGCAATGTCAGTGCCCAAATCAGAAATCAAAATGTGTTTTCCCAAATTCTCTTTCAGATATTCTAAGAGCAGAAAATACATTTATTCTTTATTCACTGTCCAGACTAACAGTTTCAAGTTTAGGATCCTACTCTTTAAGCACAAAATCCTAGTTCATTTCTTAAATCCCTACGGATAACTGGTGCTGTTAAACAATTCCAGTTTCTCCTAAAGTTAGTAGAAATAATGGCATTCAATCCAGCAGAAAACTCATGAAGTATAACATTCTCAATCTAATTTCAAAAGACCATCAGAAGGTACACATAGTTTAGAAAAGATATCTCCTATATGATGAAGACCTGTCTCATTTTGGTCATCAATGCAATGCCCAGAATGTGATTTACTGGATAGACATGTAATTTAGGAAAGGAGATAGAGAGAGGTAATTAAATTTTTTTGCAAATTATACAGTCTACTTTTCCTGTAGGTCCACCTTTCCTGGGGTCCACCTTTTTTCCTTAGGTTTAGATGAATCTCAGAAAAACAAGCTATTCCAATGTCACTGAGATCTATCTGAACTCCTCTCTTGATCCTAATTTTGACAGTATGCTCATATTCCCCAGTTTATCTGAAGACATTCAACACTGTCATTAGCTGAAATTTATAGTCACATCAGCATCTGAGATAAAGCAGCTTTTCATTAAAAGCTCTGGTACACTTTAGAGTAAAAATGAACTCATACAACCTGCACACTTCAAAACATACATATATATATATATATAGTGATTTAATTAGACAAATTATAATTTAAGGGGTTTATTCTGGCAATTTTCAAAAGTATGTAGTCTTACAACTACTTCTTTTAGCTTTCAGAGTGGGTATTTTTTATTTGCAACAAGATGAGCACTTTTTCAGTGCTGTACATTCGTGAGAGAGGCAGTGCCAATGACATAAGTAGCAGCTTACATGAGAAGAACAGTTTTAGAAACTGTCACCATTGTTTTCTCTTTTTACTTATTCCTTTTGAGGCTACTGTACAAGCTCTTGGCTTGAAGCCTACATTTTGACAAGCATTGACAGGCTTATGGATTTTTTTTCCCTGCAGTAGAAAAAAGGAGAAGTTGAAGTACTTATTTTGGTCAAAACTGGAATCACTGTCTGAATAGGCATGTCTGAAGTAGGAGAAAAAAATTCTAATGAAAAAAAAGTGTTAGAGAGCTGGAAAGAAACTAATCTGCATATCTTGAGCCTTTTTCTTCTCATTTAATAAGTATACTCTAAGACCTGCCTTCATTTTTGCATTGGAGAAACAGATCAAAAAGATAAAGGTTCACAACATAAAGGTATACAGAGAAAAAATAATCATGCAAATCACTGGACATCTTGGAACTGGGAAAACTAAAAAAAAATTTGAAGATTTGGTTTGGGAACAATTTTACATGGTGATTTTAATTTCTCTATATCTCAGTTTACTTATTTTTGCCCTTATTTAAAAGGTTATTTAGGTCAGGAAAAATGTTGTTGTAATATATTCATATGGCATGCAAGCTTTGAGGCCCTGAATGTGTGCTTATGTTACAGTTATTTCTATTTAAAAAACTTCAAAAATAACAGCTAAGTAAGTAGCAATGTTGAGTTGTTAAAGACAGAAAATACTTTGGGAAGCACTAAAAATGAATAAACCACAGAAATGGGATTCTGAATCTTGCTTCTATGAGCAATAAATGGTACAAAAGCTATAAGAAAAGACAACTGTCCCCTTGGAAATTATTTAATAAGTTAATAATTTCTTGTAAACGGAAGTGATTTCAGACAGCTTTTAAAGTGCTTTTTCTTTCCCCCCCCCCCAGATTCAAGAACTGATTTACAGAAATGAAAAAGGAAAAACAAATAAGCAAACCCCCAAAAACAAACAAATAAAAAACAAACAAAAGAACTCAAACCAAAATTAAAAAACATTACTGAGAAGATACCAGAGCATCATTCAATATGTTGAAAAACTGCTTGCCAATAACATTCAATTCTACAAGATGAACATTTTTTTAATACAACGTCCATTAAGATTGTGAGTTTATGGCAATGGTTCCCTAGCTTTAGAGGGGTAAGATATCAAGCAAACATTACTAGTCTGAGTTCAGATATTTATTGTGGCTTCTGTCATGTAGGTGGAAAAGCATTCTCTGTTTCAAGTCACAGTAGCCACAGACCACCAGTCTCAGTTTTCAAAGATCCTACAAGTACTGGAAACATGTCTGCCTCCTTCAGAATGAAAATTTCATTGTTGCATTACACAGATTTATACATGGATATACAGGCTTATACAGAAAATATATTCTTTTAATCATGGGTGGAGAGTAAATTCCAATGCCATCAGTGTTACTGAATAGCCTATTCAATTTCATTTCTACTTTACCTTTCAAATTTCTTTTCAGGTATGCTAAAGAGGGTGTCCTATTCCAGGAAATATTTTATATCTATAATAAACTTATTCTGACTTTTTTACATTATTGAGGGAATTAATTGGAACAACTACAATGCTCTAATGAGACACATCCACTTCTGAGTGATGCGGTGAGAGGAAAGTACAGTAAATTTTCATTATAGGAAAATGCCATAAAATACACACAAGCAAAAATAAACTAAACCATAATTCTTCAACAGGAATTTGCAGTCTGTATCGGTTTCAATGAGCTTTGAATAAGGTGAAATGATAAAATCTGCAGCATAATTTCAAGTGGAGTTAAGACTCCAACAAAAGTGTCACTGTCATTGCTGTGAGTTGTGAGCAGGCCCTGACATCACAATATGCCTGTGTGAAGGAGTAAAAAGAAGGAAAGTTAAGATGGGAAAAAATATAATGTAGGAAGAAAATTAGAAATAATAACAGAATGCCGTAAGGGTTTTCTGCTGCTAACTTTGAGTCTTGAAAGAGAAGAGACCAGGAATACAAATTATTTTGTGACATGATTGGACTGTATATCTAAGCTCTTATTTGCCACTTACATGCTGAAAAATGGGAACATTTGCTAATGCAAACAGTGAAGGCATAGGTGTGAAACTGCTTCAAAAGGCATAAGAATGGATGCAGCCTAGTTAGTTTCTGTGTTGTAAAAAATTAAAAATCTATTGGGAATTAGTCTGATGTCTATTTAGGCAATGAAAAGCTTCTGGTGGTACATTGGTGATAAAAGAAAGATTAGGGAAAATGTTGCCCTCTATGGAAGGAAGTGGGAGACCTGGTTACTTGGGATCTAGAGAAGGCTGAGGTACCTGTCCTGGTTCCTGTCAGGACAGAGTCAATTTTTTGTAGCGGCCATGAGGAGGCAGAGCCTGGACCTGTGTGGGCCTGACCAGGAGATTATTCTGTACTACCACACGTCATTGCCAGGGGCAGGGATAGGAACTCTCTGGCTTCCAAAACAGAGGGCAGTGCTTCCAGTGGAGCAAACATGGCAGAGGGAGCACTGAGGTAATGTTGATCTTGATCCAGAGGGAGGAGTTGGGCTAGCATGGCTGAGGTCAGGCTGAGCTCCCCATTCCTCTTTTGTACCCTTTTGTTATTAATATTAATGTCATTACTGTTTGTTTTCTTAACTCATTGTTTCTAGTAAATTGTTCTTATCTCAACCCATGATCTTTGCCTTTTGTGCCTCCAGTTCTCCTCTCCAACCCACTGTAGTGTGGAGGCCAGGGGGAAAAGGAGGGGCAGAGCAAGTGAGTGGCATACAGTTTTGGAGTCTTGGTTGGAGCACAACATTGAGAAACCATTCCTAAACCATGACAGCAACTCAACAAATTTTTTGCTCCACTCTTCAAGAGCAAGTACTCCAGCCACACCAATAAAGTTGCGGAAGTTGCAGAAGACAAATGCAAGGACTGGAAAAATTAAGAACTACCCACTGTAGAAGATCAGGTTTGAGATACCTAAGGAACCCGAAGGTGCACAAGATACATCTATCATATTTGAGAGTTTGGTGCAGTTCCGACTGACAGAAAAAGTGGAAACACTCCCCCTTTTGAAAATGGAGAATAAGGTAGACCTGGAGAGCTACAGACTGTTCAGTCTCATGTTGGTGCCAGATCCTGGAGTAGATACTTCTGAAAAATATGCTAAGGTATGTCAAAAATAAAGGAGGTGATTGGAGACAGCCAATAAGGCTTCACTAAGAGTAAATCATGCCTGGCAAATTTCTATGATGGGGTTACAGATGTAGTGGATGAGGGAAGAGCAAGTGATGCCATTTAACCTGGACTTCTGCAAAACATTTGACAATATCACACACAACACCCTTGTCTCTAAACTGGAGAGACATTGATTTGACAAATGGGTCACTTGCTGCTGGATGGTCACACACAAAGAGTTGTGGTCAAAGTCTTGATGTCCAGGTGGAGACCAGTGATGAGTGGTATTCCTCAGAGGCTGGTATTAGAACCAGTGCTGATTAATATTTTTAATAGTCACATGGACAGTGGGATTGAGTGCACCCTTCAGCAAGTTTATCAATGGCCAGAAACTTCAACCATTAACCTAGCACTGATAAGTTCACCACTAAACCATGTATCTAAATGACACATCTACATGTCTATTTCTTTCTGTGACTTTTTTTTTAAATAGTATTCCAGATAGTGATGAGACAAAAATTGGAGAAAAGAACCAGAAGTCCTTGCAGAACAAATGGAATTTTATGCTTGCACTGTTGCCACTTAAGAAACCATAATAAGTATATTTCAGCAAACATAGACATGAGGGGTGGTTGCCAAGCTGAGCTGCAGGGCATTAATCCAGATGGCAGAATTAAAACTGACTCCTAAGCTCCTTATCTCTTTAGTTTTCATTTATTGAACTCAGCAGGTACTTCCCATTCCTTCTTCACTAACATTACTCCACGTGCTGTCATCTTGTGTAACAACCTACAGCCTGGCAGGTGGGAACTGCTGGGAACTTCAAATGCTGGGCACGAGATGGCAGATACAGTCATTTGCAACAGGATTTGGGAAAAAAGGTTACAAAAGTCTGTGTCCAGGCACTGGTTTGTCAGATGCTCTTGACCATTCTTTACCTTTTCAGTGATGATATTTGATATGCTTAACCCTGCCTTGCCATTGTCCTCTAATGAAGAATCTATCCTTTTCAGCTGCAGTCTTTGACCTCTGATATCAGATACTTATTTATAATCCCAGTGCTGCTCCCAGAGTAGTGATAGGACTTCTACACTGACCTAAAGTCAAATCCAGCACTGTTTGATTGAGTTTGTGTTCCTCTTACAAGTGATCATGTACTGTATTGATCTGTTGATGAAAAAATTTTACACACAACTTTTCTTTTAGATTTTCGCTTTTTTGTTCTCCTAGTTTACTTTCAGAATATTAGTGTAAAATTAAACAGTGACCTTAACACCTATGACTGTGAAATTACTGATTTGTTTTTTCCTTAACATAGACTGCCATCATTAAGATCAATATGTATGGAGAAACAGAAAACTGGAAATCCTATGCTCAGAATTCAGAACATTTCTGACCACGGAGTCTTCCTCTATTTTTTTTTTTTCTAGAATTGCATATTGCAATATCTAAACTGTGATGTAAAAGGAAAAGGCCATGAAGGCAACTAAAATAAACATGATTGCAAGTAGGAATAAAGAAGCTGTCCTTAGTCTGCTGATGGGGCAAAATAAAAGATAACCCAGATTTATTTTATTAGGTTGTTGGTTTGAAAACATAATGATGACAAACTAAATGCCAGTGGCACTTCTGACAGCACTAATGTGTGTTCTAGCAGAAACATCCACCAATGACAATTATTTCAGCTGCCTCCCATTCTTCCAAATATCAGAATCCCCACCTCCTTCTTATTTAGACATCAGTAACTCCGGCTTTCCTCTGACAGATCTGTGACAAAAGAAAACAGCCTAGTGTTGACTATTAGCTCTGTGTCACCAAAGGTTTATGTCAAAGTGAACCATAATCTGACATCATATAAATGTGTATAAATTTGGTTGAAATTAAAAGTCTCTTCTTTCATAGAATCGTAGAATGCCTTGGGCAGTGTTACTGGAGCACTTACCAGTGAAGGCAGGCAAAAAAGTGGTTGAGTACCTCAGCCTTCTCCCTATCCTGGGTAACCAGGGTTCTCATTCCTTCTAGAGAGGACCCATAATCTTCCTTTTATCACTGAGGTACCTGTAGGAGTTTTTCTTTTTACTCTTGATTTTTCAGACTAGATTTAATTCTATCAGGGCTTTAACTTTCGTAACCTTACCGCTGGCTGCTTGGACAATTTTTCTGTATTCCTCCCAGACTACCTGTCCTTGCTTCCAAGCCTTGTGTGATTTCCTTTTTTCTGTTTGAACTTGTACAGAAGCTCCTTGTTCAGCTACACAGACCTCCTTGCATTTTTGCTTGACTTCCTCTTTGTTGAGATGCAGCACTCCTGAGCTTGGAGGAGATTCTTGAATATTAACCTGCTTTCTTGGGCCCATCTACCCTCCAAGGTTTCATTCCATGGTAGTCTACCAAGTAAATCATCAAAGAGCCCAAAGTCTCCTCTCCTAAATTCCAGGACAGAGAGCTTTCTGTTCACCCCTTGCCTGCTTTGAGGTTCTTGAACTCACCATTTCACAGCCACTGCAATCCAGGCTGCTCTTGAGCTTCACATGCCACATGAGCCCCTACTTGTTAGTGAGATAGAAATTCATCATCGCACATGTCCTTGATGGCTCCTCTGTCACTTGGAGAAAGAAGTTAATATCAACACATTCCAGGAACCTCCTGGATTGCTTATGTCCTGTTGTGCTCCCTGTCCAAGAGATGTCAGGGTGGTTGAAATCCCCCTTGAGGACCAGGGCTTGTGAGCATGAGGCTGTTTTTATCTGTATATGGAAGGGCTCATCTGCTTGGTTTTCCTGGTCAGGCAACCCATAGCAGACCCTCACTATGTTGTCACCTGTCCCTACCCTCCATTTAATTCTGACCCATCCACTTAATCCTGAGCTTTTGGTTAGCTCCTCATCCATTCCTAGGTAGAGCTCCATGCAGTCCAGCTGTTCACTGATAAAGAGGGTGACACTGCTTCCTTGTTTTTCCTGCCTGTCCTTCCTAAAGAACCTATATCCATCCATTCTAGTCATAAGAGCCATTCAACTGCATCTCCATGCTGTTGATAAAATGACAGCTCTGTAGGCATGTGCACATCTCTAAGTCCTCTTGTTTACTCTCCATGCTGAGTGCTTTTCCATAGAGGCATTTGAGTTGGACCCTAGATTTGTTTTGCTGGCTGAAGTGACTGAAATTCCTTTGTGTTTTAGTTCAGGTGTTCTCCTGCTGACCTGTGATCCCTCTCTAAGCTCTAGAAATCTCTTGATGCAACTGGCATCAAAGTCATAGGATTGGGATAGATTGTGATTCCCCTCATCCAGCATCTTTAGTTTAAAGCCCTTTAATATGGCAGAGTGTGAATCAGGTCCAAGAAAAGAGATTGGGATGCATACTCAGCACAGTACTGGAGTGAAAATATCTTTATGTCTGAGCTTTTTTCTGCCCAGTTCTTTGACTTGATTTAAAACCCCTCAACTTTTAAAGTAGATCTGCTTTATATATATATATATGTATACTTCCATATTTACAGGAAGATTCCCATCCATAACTCAAATAAATATTACACATCCACAGGGCGTCAAAGACCAACACTTCACGTTATGCAGAAGTAGAATCCAACACTTAGAGACAGGTCAGAGGATTTTCCTAGTGCAGAGGATAACATAATATGTGCATTTGTAAATTTCACATATATTCTTAGCATATTTTCTGTTGTGAGTAATCACTTCAAAAGGATGTCATTTTATTCTGTCTGTCAATTTTGCTGTTACTTCAATAAGGTCAGATAGAAATCTGTTACATCCTCTACAGAAACATGATTGTTTTCTTTGCTGTCAAGGAAACCTTGGGGCTGGGTGCATTAACAAGTCTAGCCTCACTATAAGGAGTCTACCTTTTGTGCTTTGCGTTTTTCCTAAAGCCTTTAGAAATAACACCATGCAAGTACATAATGCACATCTTCAGAAAGAGCATAAGAGAATATACAGCAGAACAATAGCATCATTTATGTGATGTGACATATTCAGTAATTAATTATTCATGCATTTTTAAAAAGCAAAAATTAATAACTGAAAAATTATTCCTAATTTGGCACACTTTTAATATATTGTTCTGCAATAAGTTACCACTTGTTTAATAATGTTATGGTTTGCTATGTTATTAAAGTGTTAGTCACTTTAATTACAGTAAAATCCAAGCAATATTTTCAAGATACCAGGTCAGTAGCAGAAAAAGTACAGACCCTAAAAATGGCAAATAATCATTAGAATACTGGGTTCTAAAGAATTAATATAGGTGTGATCAGCAGGAGAAGTGGAAGGAACTTAGCCTAATGGATAACATTATAATATAGTCTGTTTAACACCTAAGGGCTAGGAACTTAATTCCTCATTTCAGATTAGGTATCTGTCTTCACTCTGCAGGAGCTGTGAAAACAATTATCTGATGTCATATTTTTTTGCCTGCCTGAGGAAAGTTAGGGGGACATAAGTCACTGGGTTCATTGTGAGTGGTGGAAAAACTTGACATTTGCCTTTATGGATTGAAGCTGACTGTAGGTCAGGGTCCACTGGTGGCGCTCAGCTCACCACACTGTCACACTTGCATAGATCTACAACAGAAGGTGATGCCTATTAAGGGATGCAAAGCCACTTCATCCAGCCTGTGTAGAAGACTCACATAAAATACAAGCACAGTCAGCCACATCTTCCTCCTCTTCAGCTGCCAAGAGACAGGTCACTAGTCACTCTCCATATTCTCAAGCACACATGCATATCTGTGGATCCCAAAAGAACATGTATGGTCCCTATGATCATCTTGGCTCTCCTGCCTAGCTCCCAGCCCTTCCCACAGATCCTCAGTCATGAGTATAATGCTTGCATGCATGCACACATGCACACACTCATCCCTGTTGTGCTGTACATTCACAAGTCCCCTGGACATACCAGCATGGACCACCTACCCACCTGATACTCTTTCCCGGACCTGATACCCCCCTGCTTGCTGACTGGTCCAGCTTCACATTTGCCAGTGAACACACTCCACACACGCCAGGACAAGGGAAGATACATACAGTCATACTCCAGCAGCTGGAACACGGACTGTGACCTGTGGCCGTGCTCCAGCCATCAACACCAAGACTTTCACTCACCTCACTCCTGATGGCTCTCCTGGTAGCTAATTATTGGGAACACCTGAACCCCTGCTCTTACTCCAGTAACTGCCACAAGTATTCACTCACATAGACACAGATGTTTCACCAGTAGCTGGCTCTTAGTCCCTGCAGTGATCACACACAGAGACGGAGGCTATCCAGAGAGATCCCTGAGAATAGAGTTAGTAAAATGATAGGACAGACTCTGGTGATCAGACACAAGGCTTGGCCAGACAACTGTACTACCCCTTTTCTGCCTTCCCCTTGCTTTGTTTCTCCCTGCATTCACTCCTCCTGCACATTTCATTCCTCCACTCTTTCCAGTTTAGGTCTCATCTGGTTTACAGTCTTACCAGTCACAAAGTCCAGGCTGATCTTCCTGAAGTGGCATCTGCCTTGACAGCCAGTCAGTTAGAGTGACTGATGAGGTTTGTTTCTTCTTGTTGTGTCCATGTTTGTTTTGTGAGATCTGTGTCTCTGTATTTTGGTTCTGCTTGCTCCCATTTCCCCTTTTTTCCCCCAACTGATGTGTTCTCCAATTATATAACTTTCTCTCATGCTCTCACATGCTCTCATCAATTTAGTATGACTCATCAGGTTTGGGTGTCATCACTGCCTCCTTAATCATTCACCTACCAGGTCTGTCTCCTTCCATGTTCTTGCTTGTGGCTTTCTCCCTTTATTATTGTCCTTCTTTGCACTGAGGAAAGTCCCTGACCAGACACCCTTAAAGAAGCAGACACAAAATCACAGAATATGTTGAGTTGGAAGGGACCCATAAGGATCATTGAGTTCAACTCCTGGCCCTGCACAGGACCATCCCCAAGAGTCCCACCATGTGCCTGAGACTATCATCCAAATGCTTCTTGAACTCTGTCAGGCTTGGTGCTGTGACTACTTCCCTGAGGAGCCTATTCCAGTTCCTCACATTCTGTCACTGGTCACCACAAAGAAGAGATCAATGTCTGCCCCTCCTCTTCCCCTCATGAGGAAGCTGTGAACATTCCCTCTTTTTTCAGTCTCCAGTACTTTCCTTTCCTGAAACCATAAAAAGAAGACTGTTCTGCCCCTTGACACAGCAGGAAAAAGGTTAAGTAAGCACTTCAAACAAGAATTCAGAAGAATGAGGAATGTGAATAAAACAAATATGTAGGACAGAAAGAACAAAGATGTATCATAACAATACTGTCATGTTGAAAAACTGCATCAGGAGGAAGAAAGAGTTGCACTGCTAAACCACAGGTTGTAAGACAAGGGTGTGAATGATCCCTCACATCCCCTTAATGGAGGTACTAGACTGGTGTGCCTTGGAAGATGACTCTCCATTCACTGCCTGCTCAGGCCTTAAACTCATGGAGAGGTTACCTAGCTGGACCCAGTACAGCATCACAGTTGAATCCCCCAAAAGATCACTTTGTCCTAAAATTTAAAGGCATCAGCTCTACAATAAAGTATAGCAGTTGGTTTGCTAATGCTTACTGATGTGTAGTAATTGAAATACTAGTTCAGCAAGGTATTTAAGAATGTACTTATATTAAGCTGGTCTCAGTGGCAGGTGCTTAAAATCCCCACTCAATCTGGACCTTAGGAACAAATTAGATAGTACTGTCCAATTGAAAATTACATTCCTAAATCCCTTTTTAAATGTACTTGTGATTGATTATATATGTGTTTAAAATACTTGTGTTTAACAAGTTTTGAATCACTCGTGTAATTGAAAATCCAGGAATGCCTTCAAGACAATGATCTTAACCTGCTAACTGCAAAATCTGTTACTGATTTTCATTAAGACTATTTAAACAGCAGCTTGCTGGCAAAGATCAAATTAAGGTTTTCTGAACTACTATAAAACTATAATGATATTTTAACATCAAAAGAGTCTTCTAACCCAGAAAATAGTGTACACAATAAGAAAACTTTGTAAATAGTTCTGTTTCACAGCCATTTATTAGGACTTCATATTTTGTTACAGCTTGACACGCATTTTACCTAGCATAATTCTGTACAGGGTTAGGGTTAGGGTTAGCACATTGGTTAACACATTGGGTTAGGGTTAACACATTGGTTAGTGTTAAGGTGTTGTGCTTTTTTTTCTGCTATCTCACAAGGATTTTCTCTACTGTTGAGTAATTTGTTCCATTACACTGGCTATATGTAGGCAAGAAGTTTTTTACTTGTTTCATTCTACTGCTTTTATAACATTTTCCTGTGACCTGAGGCATTAAGAGATTTCAGTGACAGTTTTTTGGTGATAAAATTTAGGAACATTATGATTTTACTGTGCACTGTGTTAAAATACTGAGTTTCTGGCCTACTGATCTGTAAGGGTTCTTTCGAAAACAAATTTACAACTAGAATAATGTTTTTTATTTTTGCCTGATTCATTTTTAAATAATCATTTGTGAGATTTATGTTGAGAAGGTTAAGAATAAGCCATTCCATTTCAGCTTAGCATACATTTGGTTTATGGACTAACAAAAATAATTAAGCTGAGAACATTTAGGCTTTTTTCTTATTCAAAATCTTTATCCTTCTTGCTCATGAAAAATGGTAACTGAGTTCAGGTAATCATAGAACATTCTGAGTTGGAAGGCACCCAGAAGGATAATCAAGGCCAAATCTTAGCCCTGCAGAGGACACTACCAAGAGTCACACCATGCGCCTGAGAGTACCATCCAAATGCTTCTTGAACTCTGTCAGGCTTGGTGCTGTGACTACTTCCCTGGTGTGCCTGTTCCAGTGCCCAATCACTCTCTGGGTGAAGAATCTCTTTCTAATATCCAACCTAAACCTCCCCTGACACAACTTCAAGCCATTCCCTTGTGTTCTTGTCACTGGTTACCACAAAGAAGAGATCAGTGTCCGCCCCTCCTCTTCCCCTCACAAGGAAGTTGTAACTGCAATGAGATCTCCCCTTAGTCTTCTGTTCTCCAGGCTGAAGAGATCAAGTGACCTCAGTTGCTTTTCATATGGCTACTCCTTAAGGCCCTTCACCATCTTTGTTATTCTCTTTTGGTTGCTCCCTAAGGGTTTAATATCTTTCTTACACTGTGGTGCCCAAACCTGCATACAATATCCAAGGTGAGGCTGCTCCAGTGCAGAGCAGAGTGGGGCAATCCCCTCCCTCACCTCACCCAGTTGGCGATGCTTTGCCTGATGCCCCTCAGGACATGGTTGGTCCTCCTGGCTGCCAGGGCACTGCTGACTCATATTCAACTTGCCATCCACCAGGACCCCCAGGTCCCTTTCTGTGGCACTGCCTTCCAGCATCTCATTGCCTGGTCTGCACGAACACCCAGGGTTGCCCTGTCCTGGGTGCAGAATTCAGCACTTGACTTTGTTGAACTTCACATCACTGCTTAAACTGCATCCCTGACATCGCATATTCTTAAGCCTTTCTTTTTGGGAAAAAAAGAGGAAAAAAGAAAAATAACATTAATTATTCTTCTTCAGAACTGTTTGAAACTCATAATTATGTTTTCTACTCAGCAGTTCAAAACTTACTTTTATACCAAGTCAGAACCAAATTACATATTTAGAATTTCCTACAGAAAATTATTACAGACTAGAATGCCTTATAGATTTCACATTCAGATATAATTTTTATTTCCAAAGTACATTATTATATTTTATTTTTTGCATTTTAGTTATAGTAAAAGAATTTTCTATCACAGTAAGTGTAGCATTTAGAGTAGGAATGCTGTTAGTATGGCATACTATAAGATCATATGTTGTATATACAGCACTTATATGACACTATACAATTTAATCCAGCATATTCTAACATTTAATATGCTAGTAATAACTTTTACATAGACTTATTTTGTAAGCCTTTAATTAAGGTTCAACTGAGAAAAGCAGCTGGACGTGGTTACATTTAATATGGATTTAAAGAATTACCTGGAAAGTAAGGTCATGGAAAAAGCTTAAAAATTAATATTTTGAAGATTTTAAGGTGTTGCTTTATATGGTTCTGAAAGAGATCTTATTGCTTGTAGATCAAGAGCCTCAGTTAAGTGACTCCAAGGTACCTCTGCTTGTTTCTATTAAACCAATAATTTTGAGGAGTATCAGTTCTTGCTGGTCACATTTGCCATCCTGTGTGGCACTGAAAAGTCTTGCCTTCAAAAACTGTTATATACTTTGATATATGCAAGACATATTTGATACTTCTGTATAATTTATGGATACTTGATATATACTGCAGTAAGATAGTAACTTAATTTTTATATACTGTAGCAACTGGGAGAAGTTAGTTTTCTCACAGATAGGAGTAGTAGATTCTATCTTATGCATGTATGAAACCTAGCAGAACCAATAGCTTTCCTCTACCAACATACTTAAGAACTGTATCTTCCTATTTATAGCTTAGGATGTATTACTATCCACTCACTGACATTGCTGTAAAATGTGTGCCCTTTTTTGGATATGAAAATCATTCTGAGTGATGCACAGTAACAGTAGACTTAAATACATCTTAACAAGTCTTAAATACACATATTAACTTTAAAAAAAAATTGTCAACATTTAGAACACAGGACTTTTAAAGTGTTTAGACACAGAAAGATTGTTTCCTATGACCAGGTCTGATTACTGTCTCACAAAATTCTTCTGCCTTAATTATTTTCAAAGACATGGGTGGATCCAGGCATCTTTTGGATGTCCCTGGCCATACCTGGACTGTCTGGGAAGGAACCCCTCAAGGAGGTGTGCTTGCTTTGCTAACACCAGCTGCAGGATGAGACACAGGCACTGTTGGGACACTGCCTCCAGGTTACATAGAACACTGCATGCCTGGCAGGTCAATCTGATACCAAACTTGCTTCTGTGGACTGCCCACAGGCTGTCTCTTAGGTATCTGTGTATAACAGAGTTGGAGAGAAGAACGAGCCATTAACACAATAGCAACTGCTTGAAATCACCCTTTTAAAATTCTATATCTGCATTGCTCTAAGTTGACAAATTCACATTACACTCACTGTTTTATTACAAACAGAGTTCAGTTATATTCTAATGAAACAAACTTTTAAAAGACTCAATTGAACATAATTATGTCCTCCAATGAGTTAATATTAAGCCTACTCAAACTGACTAGAAAACCTCAGAGTAAGAATTATACCTGAGCAGGAAGATACAGTTAGAAGTGATGAAGACATTTAATGAAGATTTGAGAAAATAATAAGCATCATAAAATTAAACAACTACAAAACATAACACCTTTCATTTTGACAGATACAAATCACTCATCAAAAGGTCAGGCCACTCTTTTAGTCTTATCTGGGAGAACCTGTTGTATAAAACTCATGCACTAGGTTCATGAACTAGGTTGTGGTCTTGGTCCTCCAGTTGTCCCCGTTATGTGTTATTTGATATCCAAGCTCTGCTCCAAGTATTAACAAAACAGTTTCAAGGCAGAGAAACCCAGGCTAGCCCAGAGCATTTTCTTTGACTGATGCAAGTTCAAAATACAGTGTGACTGATCATGCTGAATGTTGTTCCTTTTATCAGTGGCAATTCTCTAAAACTAATTTAATTTTAAATAAAAATATTGAGAGGACAGTGATTACGCTGTGGAACACTACAGTAATATTTACCATGTATGGAATCTAGCTTGAAGGGCATAGGCTTAATCATAAAGGTCATCAACTTTCTGCACCACTTGGTCAAGGACCCATGGGAAGATGTTTAGCACAACTAACACAGATGGTAGAGGTGTGGTCCAAATGCTACATATATATTGAGAATAAAGTAACAGACGATAGCTTGCAAGGTAGAATAAGGAGTCTAGTTCAAAATCAAAAATGAATAATTTTTGACAGTTTATCTTGTGTTTTTAAGTACTTTGATCACTCCTGGAATGGGGATAGGATAAGGAAACCACTGTACCTGTTTCACATGAAACTAGTCCCAGTTTTGAAGTACAGACCTTGGAAACTGTAAAACTCTCTGCTATGCAACTTGCTGTTACAGCTTACTTTCAGAGTACAGTTGAGGGAACCTTGAATGCATTGACTCAGCTGAGCATATAACACAAATACATTTAAAATAAATACATTTTAAGGTTAAATTACCCTTCATGATTGTAGCACATACTAAAACTACTCATTGCAGGATACAGTCCCCAATCAGACTCTTGTTAATTTGAATTTATGCTTACTGATTCTCCTTGTCTTACTGCATTCTTTTCCTTTCCTAGATGTTTTATGGCTAAAGAATAAGTTTTGCAAAAACTGGTAAGAACACAAGGAACTGCTCAATATCAGTAAGCACTGGGAATTCAAGGTGAATAGTTGTCATTGTCTTTACAGGATGAGGGATGCTTAACTCTAAACTGTTTGGGATCCCTGTTTCTCCCCAGGACTGATAAATAGCATCCAGAAGTGTAGTGATCTTTAAAAAAAATGGAAAAGAAATTTTCACCAATGAAAAATAATCTGCTGAATAATTTTCAGGAGGTATCAAATAGCTGGAAATTGTCTCCTAAACCTAACTATTTCTTCTATATGTCAACTTCATTCTGCCACTCTTCTATAATGTGGACTAGTACCTTCAATATAACTGCCAGATGTTGTCTTACAAGATGAAGCAAAAAAATGTCCATGAATTTTAAGGGGATGCAAGCACTAAAGAGCCATGAATATGAAAACATTATTGTGTTTATTTTCACTAGAAGGAAGTCAAATGCTTAGGAATGTTCTGTAACAAAACAATGATAGACATCAGACACCCTGAGAATCAGTCTGTATCTTGCAGATTGCACTATACTCTAATGATTACATTTATTTACTGGAAGAATCATACAGTGGTTTTGTTTGGAGATGACATTAAAGATCATCTAGTTCTACCCCACTGTTATGGGCAGGGACACCTTCCACTAGACTAGGTGGCTCAGAGCTCCATACAGCCCAACCTTGAACATGTCCAAGGATGGGACATCCACAATTTCTTCCAGCAACATGTCCCAGTTTATTATCACCCTCTCAATAAAGTATTTCTTCCTTACATATAATCTAAATCTACTCTCTTTCAGTCACTATATGCCCTTGTAAAAAGTCCCTCTCCATTTTTCTTGTAGCCTTTCTTCAGGTACTGGAAGGTCAAATTTAAGTCAGTTNCCTTCCACTAGACTAGGTGGCTCAGAGCTCCATACAGCCCAACCTTGAACATGTCCAAGGATGGGACATCCACAATTTCTTCCAGCAACATGTCCCAGTTTATTATCACCCTCTCAATAAAGTATTTCTTCCTTACATATAATCTAAATCTACTCTCTTTCAGTCACTATATGCCCTTGTAAAAAGTCCCTCTCCATTTTTCTTGTAGCCTTTCTTCAGGTACTGGAAGGTCAAATTTAAGTCAGTTCGAAGCCTTCTCTTCTTCAGGCTGAACAATCCCAGCTCTCTCAGCCTTTGTCTGTAGGAGAGGTACTCCATTCCTCCAATCATCTTGGNAAGGATGGGACATCCACAATTTCTTCCAGCAACATGTCCCAGTTTATTATCACCCTCTCAATAAAGTATTTCTTCCTTACATATAATCTAAATCTACTCTCTTTCAGTCACTATATGCCCTTGTAAAAAGTCCCTCTCCATTTTTCTTGTAGCCTTTCTTCAGGTACTGGAAGGTCAAATTTAAGTCAGTTCGAAGCCTTCTCTTCTTCAGGCTGAACAATCCCAGCTCTCTCAGCCTTTGTCTGTAGGAGAGGTACTCCATTCCTCCAATCATCTTGGTGGTCCTCCTCTAGACTTGCTCCAACAGATCTATACCCTTTCTGTGCTGGGAACTCCAGAGCTGGATGCAGTACTCACAGTGGGTTCTCACACCTGGTTAATTAATCATTGCTGTCAATCTAATGCGGTATTTGAAAGATTATATAATAGAGGTAGTACTGTACTCATGGAAGTATAAAAAAATTAAGAGATGTATGGTTTGGTGAGGGAATGGCCATATTTTTTCTTTTGAGAAAACTAGAATGGCCTAGCAGAAACATACCAGTTTTGGGAACAGACTTGTTTTAGAATCTGAAACAGGAAAATTTTCCTCAAACTGAGGCAGAAGTGTAGAATGAATACAATGGACGGTTCATGGTGCAACCTAACTATTTCACAGTATCTTCTGTAGTCTCACAAGGACAGGTAAAACTTTTATAAAGTGTGCTGGAAGGCTTTTTTTAATATTTGAGTCTTAACAGGAACCAACAGATTCTGATTTGTGTTAGGCAAACCCATAGGGGCTTCCATGACAAACCAAGAATGAGGACTGGCTCACTATGGGTAGAAGTTTTAGCTTTATTCTCCTGATTGAAATGTGTCATATAATAGAAAAGTAAATGCTAGTTGTGCAAAAGGAATTTGGTTTACTCCTAATCAGTAATGTAGAAAAAGACCTTTGACAAGACAAACATGGTTAGCTTCCCTGTTGTACTTCTTCACTCCTTTGGAAGTTCCATCCTTAAGTGCAGTAGGCAAAAGTTTTTTTGTTAATATGATCCTATCCTATCCTGGAAGATAGTCACTCAAATAAATGCAAAATCACAGACACAGCTGATTTTCAATATGCAGAAAACGCTATACAAAACATCTGTGACAAGTAAGAAACAAAATGTCATGTCACTGATTAGAAATTCATTGTCAGATTGTGCTGTTTTTACTTGTCTGCTCAGATCAACTGCAGGGGATGTGTCCCCTAGGTTTGTATTTAATGGGTAATTCTGCACTTCAGTATACTTTTTAGAAAATAAAATGCAATTTTCAAGCCTCATTTGGAGACATTGTATCCTTTTCTGAATTACTTTGCTCGTCATTGCTGATTAAATATCTCTGTTTTGTCTGATTATTTCAGTAATGTTCATATTCAACACTTATGACATCATCATTGCTTCCATGATAATGAAACACATTGTCACCAGAACTGGTCTGTCAAAGAGCCTTAATTGTCCTAAATGCTAGAGCTGGGACAATGACAAATAAGGATTAGCAGCTGATTGGGAAAAGTAATTTCTAAGTCTACAAAACTGTGATAGTCAACAAGGAATGGAGATGGTTATGAAACAATTTAAGGGAATATGTGCAGATCTTGTGGTAACTTCGCAAGTTTAAAATACCAATTACTTTTGTTTGGACAATTCATTTTATGCCCAGTTGACAAAGGCCTCCTGAGATTGCTGTGTCACCAGTATGTTTCAAGGGCATGTTTATATCCTGGTGCTAACCTGTATTTCTGAGGTAAATTTGGTATTATTCAAGAAAGAACTGGGAAAATTTTCCACCAGCGAACTACCGTTTCTCCACATCACATGGTGCCTCATTGCTTGAGGGGAGAGCTAGCCTCTGTTCCAATGGATGATGGTCCGTTTTCAGCTCCTGGTTTGTTCTGGCTGGTTTTGGAATATGTTTGCACTTGTGCAAATGCACAAACATTTTATTTTCCTCTTAATTGCAGGCTTCTGTAATAAAACATATTGGTTTATTGCCCTTTTAGAAATTTGCATGACTTGTCTTTATCACTGTAATATATATGAGTCTGTTAAGAATAAAATGAAGCCACATCACCGCTTTTCTTTAAGAAATATGATGACTCTCTACTCTTGAAGCAAATTAACAGAGCTACCAGCTTCATTAGATTAGAGAGTGCAATATAAATGTGTACCTGTAGAATTTGTTCTGACTTTCTTATCCAATGAACTTCACAAAGTTCCTTGTGGATTGTATAACTGATGTGATTTTCTGTAGCAATATTTAGAAGACAAAGGTTCATACTCACAAATATAATTTTGAATATGAAATGACTATTAGAACAGAAGATGCAAAATTGAATAGCAGTACATGAAAGATTATTGCTAGTTATATTTATTAAGTTGCTGTTTGCTCAGCAGAAACGCCTCTGCAAACTGGTACAAACTCACTGATCTCTTCTTATTGTGAACAATTTCTCTACTAACAACTACAGCAGTTCTAGACAATTGAAGACTTCCAGAATTGCAACAATTGAAAAACACCTTTTTCTCCTAGTCAGCTAGAAATGTTAATTCTCTTTATAGATGTGTTCAAGACATTTCCCATCTTCACTTTTTTGAGGTAACTCTAATGTGTTGTATATTGCATGGAAATCTACAAGTCACATTGCACTGCTTGGTGGGATAAAGAGAAATGTGATATAACGGCTTAGTAGCTTATAGCGGTGAATTCCAGCAGAAGATGATGGTCGTTACATGTGAGGTACCTGTTCCTACCTGAGAAGTAAACAATATTTATAGAGATAAGACATCAAAATACAAATGGGCAGGCACTTAAAACATCTTGAACTTGGCCCTCAACCTTCAAATTTTCAAGGAAAGTTAAGACTAAATAAATAGAGAGCATCGTTATAGATGTGAAAAATGGGATGCTAATTCATTTGGAAAGCAGTTTTTTTAAAAAAAATCTTTGCTTTTATTTGGCAAAAAGGTGTTCAGTGTGGGGAACACTTTTTCCGGGAGAAATGCATGATAGGAAATGGTATGTTGAAGGTGGAACTTTTTCAGTTTATGAAAATGATGGTATAACAAGGTCACTGTCAGTAGTAGGATATGAGCCTTGACAACATTTATAATTCTGTGTTAATTCTGGCCTGAGTCCTTCATAAGTGATATGGTGTACATCCACAAGTTTCTGCCTTCCCTTTTCCTGCTACAGTTGTGGGAGTATGTGTTTCTGGTGGAACACTGTTTTTTGTCTCTGGTCACTCATTAATGTCTGATAATAAATATGCAGGGTTATGCACATTTGGGAATCATGTGCTCCTATCTTTTTGATTGACCAAGACAGTCTTTGAGATGGAAGTCAGGCAGGTTAAAACTCCTGTTGAACTAATTGATGCCACAAAATGATTGAATATAGTCCGTAAATTCATGTTTGAACTGTATTCAGTGTATCTATTAAAATCCACAACTTGTTTTACTTTTCTTCCTATGGGTCTCTAATCTTTGTATTCTCCCTTCTGTTGGAATACAGAAGACACTGCTATTATTTGAATTTATTATTATTTCATATTCCTCATGAGTCCATCAGCTCAGGGCCAGGAATCTTCAATTCCTTTTGCTGTAGACATCCTTGTACTCTAAGCACTGCCATCATATCTGATACAGGAATTTTGGCAAGTAATGGCTAACTTATTCCATTTTCCCCTTTCAAGGTCTAATCTTAGAAAATATAGAGGTAAAAATGTATCTAAATATATCTGTTCATAAACATATTTGAGAGATTTGGATTAAAACTGCAAGTTGAAAGTGGAATTGAAGTAAGTCTTAGAGAACTATAATATGATATTGCCAATTAATGTTTATAAATGACCTTATTTGGATTCTGCTTTAGTCAGCAGACTAAATTTAAGTAGGATGAATGTGACTTATTAATATCAAGTAACTGATAACTGTTCAGAAAAAAATATGAAGAGTCATTTTAACTCCCAGATTTATTTCTTTTAAACTATTACTGTTTTTAAACTACTTTACAGTCTCTGGAGCCTAGGTTAGACAGAAACTACAGAAGAAAGGCAAGGCTGTTCTTCAAGAATCTATTGCATGCCATAGCATATCTGCAACATTCTGAGAGGATTTGTATTATGACACTGCTTTGGCAGAACCAGAGTGGACTCTAGAACTTGCTATCTAGAGTCAGAGACACCTTTGAGGCTGGGCCTACAGCATTATCATAGACTCATAAAATGGTTTTAATTGGAAGGAACCTTTAAAGATCATTTAATCCAGTCTCGCTGCCATTGGTGGGGGCATCTTTCAGTAGACTGGGTTCCTCAAAGGCCTATCTAACCTGACCTTGAATACCACAAACCGGTTTGTAAAATTCACTGAATCCAACATACACAGAGACTTGTCAGTCTAATGCATACCCTTGGATGCTGCCACCTTATGAGATCTGAGAGTTATAATTTAAAATGTCCTTTCTGAAATGACTGATTGATTGATGCTTGAGGTTAATGAGAATTAAATACCAGACTCTTTTGTAAAATTGAAGCTGATTTGTTTAACTAAATACATCAAATAAAAAAATCATATTATTCCAAACATGCTAGGCACAATCCCAAAAGAGTATTAATCATTGCAAACTGTTTCTTCTCTCTACAAAAAATGTAAAATTTTAAGGATATGATATGTCACAGTTCTTCCCAAATCAAAAATAATACAATGCCCATAATGAATTAATAATTCCACTGGCAATATTTCATCTATATATTATGAAAGATGAGATTTTATGATCCAATATATTCTTGATCAATTTATTTCATCACTTACAACCTAATTGTTTCATTATGACATTTTGTCCCTCCTCAGAATGAAACAATTGATTTAATATACTGTATAAAATTACTGTTCCACAAAAAGTTAATCAAACTATTGTCAGTTGATTTCTGAACTAGTGCCCTGCAATTAATATATGGGATGTTCAAAATATCAGTTAGAAATTGTTCTCCTTGATAAATGCCTCTAATTTAAATACATTTACTGGAACTTTACGAGGCAGTGTTCTGCAGCTGAGAGACTATTTTGAAGATTCATTTTTAAAAGTTCAAAACCACAACAGAACAAGCTACACATTGATGATTTTCATCAAGATATAAATTAAATGGTCTGAATACTTGAGTACTCTGGTAGTGTCCAATAATTCAATATTTATCACTGGCAATCAGACATTTTTCAAAAGTGTCCAGTCTGTGCCATTGAAATTGGAAGTAAAAACATTCATACAGTTTAAAAAAATAACACTCCTACTTATATCTTGAGCTTTCTTCTCAATCTTGCTTACTGGGATGATAAAGATTAAATAAATTAGAATGATTGATAATAAATTGACAGACTAATTAGAACTATTTGGCGTTCCAAAAAAGCTAGGTAGTACTTTGAGGACCTGTCACCTGTATCTGTGTGTTTAATATTACATTAAGAAGCCTCGCAATAAGTAATTTTGTCATAAGTGGTCTCAGATTTTTCTTTAGATTTGTATCTTTGGAAAAAGCTTCCATTCTGTTTATATTATTATATGTCATGATTTTATGCTGATATTCTCACAAAGAGATTCCAAGGAGGGAAAGGGAAAAAAACCCCACAAACCTAACAAAACAAACAAAAAACCACCACAAAGCTAAATTTAACCCTAATTAAAAATGCTGTGAGACTTTCTAAACCCAGCTTACCCAGGGCCTAAGGTCTCCTTCCTTCCCAGCACAGACACTCACAGCGGCCACCAGCATGGTCAGCCACACAGGCTGCTACGGAAGGAGCAATGTCTGTAGCAGCACTCAGATATAACACTGCCAGAAAACCTTCTCCTATTACTTGCACTTAAACTCCCGCACAGTCTAGTTTCTCCTGTTGCTTCCACTTATGGGACCTGCAGACCACAGTTTCTCCTCCAGGTACTGATATTTAGACTTTCCAGTGCAAACACACACCCTATCCCTCCAACGGCTGGCAGCTAGACCTAGGGGCATGTGACATACCACAGATTCTCCCATAGCTGGATTTAGATCTTGCACCAAACATACCAGAAGTCTAACCTCCCTGATTAAAGAGGGTCATCCTAGAGCACATGGCACAGGATCACATCCAGATGTTTCTTGAATATCTCCAGTGGGGGAGACCCCACAACCTCTCTAGGCAATTTCTTCCAGTGGTCAGTCACCTGTACTGTAAAGAGGTTCTTCCTGTTCAAATAAAACTTCCTGTGTGTCACTTTCTACCTGTTGCCTTTTACCTCTATCATTTTTAACTAAGAAATTATAAATCTCCAACTGTGCATCAGACGTTGAAATAGACTGAAACTCCATCTGAATATTTTAATATTGGATTTATGGGTTTGAGATGGCCTTCTTTAGTCCTCTATTGCAAATGTGCATTGGAAAATACACTGTTATACAAGTTGTCACCCTCAACCATTTCTGTACTATAGATTTCATAAATACAGTCTGAAGAACTATTTCCTGCTCCAAAACACTTCTATTAAAAATCTGAAGATCAAGTATTACACAACAAAGAGCAACATGTAATAATGAGTGTGCTTTTAGTTCTCTTAATTTTAAACCTGATCAATACCATAATAGATTTCATTCACACATCTGTGTGTGGACCATGACAGCAAATCTCTAACCAAGGTGCTTCATAAGTGCATCAGTAGAGTGTGACTCTACTAATGGATGTCTTTACACAGACAAGCTTAATGACTCTGACAAATGAGCTTTGGAGAGTTATGTAGGCCACTTAAGAGGTTACTGTTCTGTCCCCAGCTCTTTGCCAAATCCTCTGCTAATTGTTGCCACCCCCAAAATTAGTAAAGGAAGAAATAATGTGAACTGATTCTTTATTCCTAATAGAACTCCATGAGCTGAGTTTTTGACTTAACTCTGTAGCCTATGAAACAGGACTATAAGCTGGCACCACTCCTGTGCCATACTTAGAAAGTCTTCAGAGCAGTCCTTATGCCATCAAATTTAAACCTGAAATTAATAAGTAAAATTGATCAGTATGTTACATTTTTATGTTTGTTTTTTGTTTGTTTTTTTTTCATTAAATTGATGTGATCAAATATAGAATCATAGAATCACAGTTTGATTTGAGTTCGAAAGGACCTTAAAAATCATCTAGTTTGAAACACCTTGAAAAGGGGAGGGACACCTTCCAATATGTTTGCTTATAATCTTAAGATTTTATGGATATATATCTCTGATTGGACAAATTCACTGCTGCCATAAACATTCATGAAGTCTCTGAAAGACTTTTTACTCCTTACGCTTGTGGATGCTGGAGGAAGAATCTCAGCAGGGCTGGTTTCTCTGAGCTCCATCTTAACCAGCAAGAGTGCATGTTAATTTACAAATAGGGTCTCATGCACAACAATTCAGAACTTTGAGATAGAGTAATTTTTTACCTTGTCTTTGATTTTGTTTGGTTAAAAGTAGTCAGATAGTCTTCATTATGGGCTTATTGACTGCTTTTAAGACACTTGCATGCTTAACATGTTACTGTGAAAGGAGTAATCAGTGACATTGCAGTACCTTTTATTTTGTCCTTTCTCTTCTCTTGATTATGATCTTTTGCTGCAAACACAACAGTCATAACAAAATTTACACTGTAACTTGATCTGCATAGGGCATTTCAAAAGTTAATTACTGTCAGAGGTAGAGAACCACAGGTTTTTTTTATTTTAATAAGCAGTACTACCTCCCTGGTGTGGTTCAGTTGGCATAGTTTAACTCTTAAATTAGGATACAGTGGCAGAAGTGTTTTCTATGTTGTTTGAAAAAAATATTTCACAAAGTGCTGTATTTGTTTGCTTGTCTATTTTTTTATGTAAGTATGCCTTTTTCCCCTGGAGTCTTATTTTTTAATATATACGTAGTTTTTGGGTAACCAAGGTGTTTAAATGTGTACTTAAACCTTAGTGACTGGACTCATACTCTTCTAGTTGAATGAACAGTTGAATGACTTTCTGATTGAGGATCCCTTGTGCTCTCAGCCTATTTCCTGAGATAAACATATTGTTACTAAGACATAGACTATTCTAAGATCTAGTGTTTAGCTGGGTTTCATGTTTATTCCTTTTCAAGCTTTTTGGTTTGCATATGTTCTTTTAGTGAACTCAGTAAGTCAAATTCTTTGATATTAGATAAGCTGGAATGTCACTTGCTGTAGGAAACTTCCAGGCTTATTTGCTCAGACTGAAAACACTTTGCAAATGTAAGTTTTCTTACACTTTGAGGATCTGCAGTTCCTCATACCAAATCTTTGTATCTGTTGGTCTTCTTGGTGATACTGTATTGCACCCAAAAATTATAGTTGCAATACTTCTAGCACTGATAACAACAATGCCATCTGTAAGGTCTCAGCTGATACTCAATACTGAAAATAAATGAACTCATTCAATAGCCATACTATGATTCTATTTAAAATGGAAAATATAACAAGACACGATTGACCGTGACATTTAATTTTCCATCCATAGAGCAAGATGATTTCTCTGAAAGTGGATTTTTTATTCAGTTAAAGATATTCTTGAGGAATACTGTGCTAATGAGCAGATTTTAACTGAAAAAGCATTGTCTAACATTATTAATAGCATTCTGATATTAGTCTATATATGTCCTGGTGCATGAATCCAGAAAGCAACAGAATTTTTAATTTTGTCTGTGAACTTTATCTAGCAATTAGAAATATATAGAACCTGTATAGGACTTTAAAGTCATGCCAACATTAAAACCAAAAGCATTAACTATATGCATTCAGAATTTAAACAAAAAAATCAAGAAGAAAAACATCACATTTAGTGGATAGTAGATCAAAGAGCCGAAAAGTTTGTTTTCCAAAATATAATAGTCTATCAACTTTACTCGTGCATAGCCTTATACTTACTAGGAAACACAATTAAATCTAGGCCACATCCTCCAGCAGTATAAGGTGCAGAATTTCATAGGAACATTGATTCTATTTGTCTGAAGTCTCTTAAAATATCAGGTCTACATCAAAGAACCTGTGAAATGTGAAACCTATTACAAATTTATGAGTAAATGAATATAAATATTAATAAATGAATATATAAAATATGTGAGTCTGATGTTATTAAAATCAATATGATTTTTTGATGAGCATTTATGAAACTTCCTTGTGCTTTGTTACAGAAAAGGAAAAGAAAAATAACTAGGAAAAAATCTGGCTTGTTCTTAAGTGCATTCAATATTGGGTAAATAGTGTGCTTTGTATGGGAAGAGAGAAGGAAATAATTAAAGTTAACGGAAACTATTTTAATAAATTGTCTATGAAAGTTTTATTTTAGATCAGCAATATTGGTTTAATTTCTTTTTTTTTAAATTTAAATAGCTGCTTCCTATAGAACAGCTTTGCTCATAATCCTGCAGATCCATTCTGATTTAAACAGAAAGATATACCCCAAAAAACTGCTAGCCTTCACTGTCGATTGCATTTGATACTGAAACAATACCATCAATATTTAAGCATTTTGAATGTCAGTGATAAATGTTTTAATAAGTCTCTCTGTTCTGTATTACAAAGGTAATATTGTTATTAAAGATAAGGCAATCTACAGTTCTGTCAAAGGTCCTGCATTCCTTTATGATAAATTAAATACCCTGTTCTTGCTATGGAACCTAATTAACACTAAACTTTGTGTCCTGAAAGGACTAGTTGGTTTCTGTTCTTATATCTCTGTAACGTTATTGATAAAAGCCAAAGTATAAGCAATCTAATTCAGGCTGTATCCCTCCAAAACTGAAATATGATTATATTGATAAAAGTTTTCAATTCTGATGTTCTAATGTAGGTCTTTCAACAATTAAATTAATAATTTCAATACTGAGGGCTGTAAAACAGTTTCTTTCTAAGCAACAATATTTCTTTTATCTTATTAGATAACTGACACAATTGTATTGAATGTAGTTGACACATCTTGCTGCCTCAGCACAGAGGCACTCTTACACTTGTAGAGAGTCCACTTAAAAGTTGAAAACTATAAGACTGGAATACCAGTCTCATTTTGATGCTCATTTGGTGCTCATTGTTGTGTCATAGTATGTCAGCTGAATGTGCTCCTAATTGGCAGGCATAACAGTATTATTCAATAAAAATTTGTGCCAAAAAAGATATGTAAATATTTTGAGATTAGCCTCCAAAAAAAATAAAAGAGAAGATCTACCAATGTCCCAAATGACAGTGTAGGCCTATTTCACAGTCTTTGTCCATTAATTTCTATATGTTCTATGAACTTCCATTTCTAATGAAGGATTATAATTCTTATTCCCTCAAACTGTAATATGTGAAAACTAGTTTGTGTTTTCACAGTTCATAATTATCCCTCTGAGAAGGGTAGTTAACTCTAAAATGCTGCATTAGCATAAAAGTTAATACACTGTAGGAATGGAACAGGATGATGCTCCAGTAGGTGGATGATGAGAGGACTGCACACGCCAGTGCATGAAGTGTTTAATTCCATATATAGGCATGAATCAGTCTGATGGTCCAAAACTTGTAGCTCTGGAAGTTGTTTCAGGAGCACTGCATTACAGCAAACAAATAGGCAAGAGACCCAGTTGTGAGGTTTTTTGAAATAAATAAGAGGAAAGCAGTGAAGCAAGGCAAATCCTCCATATCCCTCTTCTACTCTCTGGGCTATAAATGTCCCAGAGGCCCAGATCTCAGTACATGAAAAGTAACTTTGAACTTAGGAAAGACCCAACTCATACAAGGAAGTTTTACAGAACAGTTTCAAAAAAATGTTATGATTCATACTGAGATATCTGTTGACTTTGTCTTGAGAAACAATGAATCAGCTTTTAGCCTTTTGTTTAACAGGGGTGAGAAAGGGCTAATGCTAGTGATATAAAAAGTCATTGCAGAGAAATAAAAAAGGGAGATGGAAAAGATTTTTGGATCTGACAATGCATTTTCTGTTTGGTGATATACAAACATTGTGGATTGATTCACAAAATGAAAAAGTATTTCAGAGCCTTTACTTACTTCAAGTGAGGTTTATTCCTGCACATTTAGACAGCTAAAAAGCACATATACAGAGTAAGAGAACAAGCTGAGCTTTCTACGTAGTGCTGAGAGTATACTCTTTCTGAAGTCAATCCACTTAAGACTGAAATAAGGGCTTACCATAGATATAATAAATCATCATTACAATGGAAACCAACAGACTGTTTGATTAGCTTAGACGAGATACTTTTTTTTTTTTTAGCACTAAAATTAGATGTCAAGATTTTTACTATAAATTTCTACTTATAAGTTTTACTACTTGGAAATATGAGGCAGTCTTCCCTTAAGAAGACTAGTAGCAAAATCAAATTAGCCTTTGGAATTTCTTCCTCTAGTATATAAAAGAGAACAGAGGCTATTAAACCGTTACACTCTGGCCAAGGCCAACAACAATGTTTTTAATTGAGTGCTCTTAAATGCTTTGTATAAGGTCTTTATTTTTGAAACCTAAATAATTTCCTTTGAAGTAGTTGGATAAGGTCTTTCAGTATGTCATAAGAATTGTACTTTGAGTCTCTAAGTTTCCTTTATCCTTTACAGTCCTTCAGGATTTGTATACTTCTCTCACTTTCTGACCTTCTTATTTCCTTACTACAAGTTTTTCACAAACATCCTGTGATACATTTGCTGTTTGGCCCTATCAGTAAAAGTAAATTCTGGAAGATGGCTTCTTGTTTCAGGGTCCTCCTTTCTACCCTTTTTAAAGACAAGTATAATGTTTCCTCCTTTTAGAGTTACCAGGGACTTCCTCTGGCTGCCATGACTTTTCTAATATTATGGACAATGCCTTGCCAAATACACCAGGGAATTCACTTAGGACTCTGGTATGCATCTCTTCAGGTCCTGTAGACTTATGCATATTCAGCTTCCAAGGGTAGTCAAAAACCTCATCTTCTCTTACAGTAGGAGGGACTTTGATCCCCCAGTCACCATCCTGCTGTCCATCCATTCAAGAGGTGTGGGAAGAGAGATTACCAGTGAAAACTGAGGAAGAAAAGTTTTTGAGTACCTCAGTCTTCTCATCCATCGTTACCATTTTGTCAGCATTGTTCATCAGAGGGGGTACACCTTCTTTGACCTTCCTTTTTCTACTTAACATGCCTGTAGAAGCCCTTCCTGTTACTTTTTGTGTCCTTTGCCAGATTCAGTTCCAGCTTTGCCTTGGCCTTCTTTACCCCACTCTTACACAACCATACTTTGTCTCTATACTCTTCCTGGGACACCTATCCTGGCTTCAACAGTCTATAAATTTGCTTCTTTCCCTTTAGTTCAAGCAGCACGTTCCTACTCAGCCATGACAGTCTCCTACTTTCCTTGCCTGATTTCTTGCTCCTGGGGATTGCTATCTGTTTTGTTAGAACGCATCCTTAAAGATATGCCAGCTCTTTTCTACTTACTTGTCCCAAAGGGCAATCTCTCAGGCAATTGCACTGAATATCTCCCTAAAGGGCTTTCCTAAAGTCCGGTGGCCTAACATTACTCCTTACCTCATCCATGTTCCACATTGCCACAAGCTCACTACAAGTTCCGAAGAATGCGAATTCCACCAATGTATGATCATGGCAACCCAGGCTGCATCTAATGTATATATGTATGTATATGCTGTTTCAGATTTTTCTATGGGAAAGCAAGAGTAAAAATATTTCAATAATAATGACAATGATCAGGAGATCAGTTGCAAACACGAGAATTCTGATAATGCTTACCACACTTTTGACAGTAAGAAGTTACACTGTGCTATTCTTTAGCTGACAGAGGGAAAGACCAGCACAATATCAGCTTCTAGATCTCTGAAAGTCAAAACATTTTTATTCTGAACATGCTGATGAGCTTCTAGTTGTATTGATCCCTTTATTCTTAGTTAGGCTAATTTTTCCTATTATAATGTGTATCCAGTTCATTCTCCAGCTTTATAAACTGCAATTTTCATAAATGTAAAAGGCAAATAATACTGGATAAGGGGGAGGTCTACTGGATATCAAGTTAAGTGATTTTTGGTATTGAGCATGCTCCCAAACTGATTTATCAGTTGTTTTCCTCAAGTACTGCAGTATGTGTTATACCCCTGTTACAGTTTCAAACCCAAACTGGAATTCCTTCCAGATAGCTTGGAGCCAACGCCCCAGTGTCGATAAAGATGTTTAACAAAAGAGACAAAAGACATGTATATGCTGGTATTATCCACTGTGGCCAGGTCTTTTGTTCAGATCTTCCCCCAGCAGGGGAGAGAGGGGGAAGGGGTTGGTGTTTTCTGGCTTTCTGCACAGGTCAGAGAGCTGAGTCTGTCGTTGAAGCAAGGAGGAGGGAGAGACAGACACTGAGATCCCAGCATCACTGGATACTGGATCTGTGTTCTTTTTCTTCCTTTCCCAATGCGACTGTGTTCATCCGTGAGTGATCATAACTACATCTACTACTACTTGCCATAAGGAAAGAGGTGGGAGAACGTCCCGGTTTCTNTTCCTACTTAAAGTTCTGTTTTCCTAAATTTAAAAGAGAGGGATTATTTCTTGACCAGCATAATATCTTAGTTCTCTCTTGAACTAAGACAACCCCTGTTGCTGAAAAGCAACAGACCTCTTCTTACTAGGAGGAAACATAAAGGAAGGAAATGATTGCAAATTAATCAATTTCTTCTTTCCGCCATATTTGCAGCACTGGCTGAACCAATTATGAAGGTCCAACTTTTAAATCACTGAAAGTTAACTTGTCAAAAATATATGTTCCTTTTCCATTAATAAATTTTAAGCTTACCAGAAAAAGCCTATCATTGACAGAACTGCTTCTGAAAGCAGCACATAGGAGAGAAACTGAATAAAATAGTAAAAAAAAAAAGTAAGTAAGGTAAATGTTGATCTGTTCCCATCTCTCTACCTCCTTCTATCAAAATAATTTAGCTTAATCTATACAGGTAAAAAACCTGAGTATTAAATTCAGTGACCTGAGCTTGTTTATTCACTAAGGTCATTTGGCAACAAGAAAAAAGCTTCATCACCCTAACCAGTGCCCTTGTTGCAAGAACTACTCTGATATTTTCTGATATTTCAAAACCTCCCTCTATAATGGCATTATCTCTTGCACAGTTTGAATCTGTTTAACTAACTTAATCTTTCTTTTGGGAATATTTTATTCATTCTATTTTTCAAGGGTGATGTACTAGGTACTTGGTAACATTCAGTGGTTACTTCTAAACATGAAACCGTAACCATGAAAAGTTCTGTCATAATATTTGGGTTAATTCACTAGCAAAGTTATTCACTACTGATATCACCAGTTATGCCACATTGTCACAAGCTCATTACAAGTTCTTAAGTGAGAAGTTGAAGAAATGATATAAATTAAATATCCAGTTTAATAAAGACCTGAAGAGTTAATGGAAAGTTTGGATGGAATTGATGACAAACCTAAATGATTTGCTTTTAAGAACTGTTTACTTGATCTACCTTGACAAAAATGTGAAGAAGTGCTAATTCAAGACAAAATTATTTTTATGAAATACACATCTGCTAATTCAATGGCTGTTATTTTTAATTTGGTCTGAAAATTTACCAGCTATACCCCTCTTCCAGTGTCATGAGATAAATGAGGTAAATGTTTCTTTCTTGGCTGCTTGTGCTGTCCAGATGTAACTGAAGTATATGTATTAGCAGTTTCTGTGAGGATTGCCTACTATTCAAAGTTTAATTACAATCATAAATATTATCTGAATATTCAATGTAGCACCTTATTCCTCAATTTTAAGCAATCTTATGTTACAAAGGCAAAGCAGAAAGAAAAATCTTTAAATTTATTTTGACTAAGAGAGGTTTTGGTGGTGTCTTTTGTTTAGTTGTTTGGTTTGTATTTATTTTTTTTTCAACCGTAATATTGTGTAGCAGTTATGGATAATACTCAGATAGGAGTTGATCAGAAGCAATCATTTTGGAATCTTCTTCCTGCTTGGACTTCACTATAGCCTTTGAAACTGTCTTCCACAACATTCCTCTGGAGAAACTGGCAGCCAATAGCTTGGACAGGTTCACTATTCTCTGGGCTAAAACTGTTTGGATGGCCAGGCCCAGAGAGTGGTGCTAAATGAGTTACACTGAGTTGGTGGCTGGTGTTCCCCCAGGCTCACTATTGGTCTCAGTCCTGTTTAATACTTTTACTGACGATCTGGACAAGGGGATCGAGTATACCCTCACTAAGTTCGCAGTGGGTGGACACTAAGCTGGGCAGGAGTGTTGATTTGCTGGAATTTAGAAAGACATTGCAGAGGGATCTGGACAGGCTCGCTGGATGGGGCAAGCTGACAGTAGGAGGTTCAACAAGGCAAAGTGTTTTGCCCACAACAACCTCATGCAATGTTATAAGCAGGCGGAAGAGTGAATTGAAGATGAGCCAGCGGTGTGCCCAGGAAACCAAGAAGACCAATGATATCCTGGCTTGTATCAAAAATAGTGTAGCCAGCAGGACCAGGCCAGTGACTGATTCCCTGTAATCAGCACTGGTTAAGGCCACACCTGAAGTCCTGTGTTCGGTTTTGGGCTACTCCTAGAAAAACACTGAGATGCTGGAGCATGTCCAGAGAAGCGCAACTAAACTGTTGAAGGTTCTGGAGAATAAGTCATATAAGGAGCATTTGAGGAAGGTTAATACTATGATTCCAGCATGTTTCAGTCTGATAGCTTTGAAAAATAACTATAGTTAGATCAGGATAATGATGTTTTCTCCTTCACAAAAGCATGGAAATTCACAGCTGAAGCTTGACAGCTTGTCTTTGTTACACTGCTGCATTTCTTTCTAAGGGTGTGATACATTAAGTACACATTTCATTCAATATTTGAACTCAGCTGCTGATTATGAAAAATTGGACTGGATATTTGGGTAGGGCCTTAACCAGGGTGCAAATCCCATGAATGATTTTTAGGACTTGGATACTGGCTATACACCTTAAGGAAGGATTTTTTTCCTTTGTAGAGTGCTTCACTTCCTCCTTCTTCTTAGGTTCTCAGTTTCATGGATTGCCCCCCAGTCCAAAGCTGAAGTAAGCCTGGTTTCAAAAGGAATAAATTAGATGATTTCTAGTGAAACATCAAACTGTGAAATAGGTAAATTTAATTTATTGTTTCTAATGATGATGTGAATGAAAGGTGGCTTAAAAGACTCTAAAGATTTTTTATATTAGCACTTTATATTGCTCTTTAAAACTTTAACTAATGTTGTATTTTAGCAACATTATTGTTCTCAGACTTTAAGAAAATTGGCATTGCAGTCTTCCTGAGGCCTAGTCCTGAGAGATAAAATCACTACCAAAAATGAGAAAAGGGAAAAAGAAGTTAAAATGAAGTTCATCCTCAAGTCAAGGTGGCAAAAGATAATAGAAATCCTCAAGACTTTCTTAACTTTTTCAGGAGAAATTCAAAGAGACATAATTAAAAAAAGGTGATATAAAAAAATTTAACTAAGAAGCATTTTTTTTTCTGAAATACAAGCACACAGCCAGTAAACAACCAAAGATGGTTATTTATCAAGTAATCTGAGTCTAATTTTAATTCACGTTTTGGTGCCTGCTGAAGCAGCCTTCTTTATATACATGTTCCTGACCTAGTCATAGGTAAGTCAGAGTTAAAGCCTTTGAAGACCTTCAAAGAAAGTTTGCGTGTGGTTAACTTTTTATATCTAAACTATTTTATCTTTTTTCTTTCTAAAAACACCATATAGTAATGAATTTTCCTTTTGCATATATATGTAGTAGCCTAACCTTGTACAATGCCTTGGTGTTTATCTCAAATCTAGCCACACTGGGATCCCAACGGAAAATGTCTTTAGGTTAGCAACTTTGGTTTAGTCTGTTAGAGGTCCCTTGCAAGTAGCAAGTCTAACTCTATGTTTTTACTTGTCATAAATGAAGAATAAATGTTTATCTGGAAGGTTACCATTCTTGACCTGATTGATTGGATTTTAACCCACCCTCTCCTTGAACTACAGCAATAAACATTCATTATTTCAAGTGTATTACTACTAGACAGGATCTGAAAAATGCAGTTCATAAAAAATGTTGACCTAGTAGGACTGTAATGAATAGAATTTTCAGATACAACTTGAACAATTAGATTTCCTAAAAGAAAATTCTATGCTGTGAAGAATTCCTTCTCTTTCAGCAGGAAAAATATTTTAAGCTATACTAATATGTAAGCAAGCAAATGGACCTTAGATTGTTTGCTGAAATCAGTTTTCTCTCTAAAACTTCTGAATTTACAGGATAAATATTTACTAGGATGGTGGAAGAGCAGAAAGTTTGCTTCAGCAGTCCACTGATAAGGTTATTCACCTTGGAGGTGGGTAGTCAATTTTCAGTCCCTGTTGCAAATAATATTTATGCACTTCCACAAGCCAGAGTACCTTCTGTAAAACGGACTTTGACTACTCAAAAATCTGCTCTTCAAAAAATCCTATCCAGTCTCTTGAAGGAGATGTTTAAACTTAGGGCCTATATTTGAGATTGGAAGGTTTTAATAGATTCTAATTTTTCATTCAACAAAAGTTTTCCCAACAGTGCATTTTGTGAGAGAAAACAGGACTGGTACAAGGGATCTCCTAAGAGAGAAATTATGCAACAGAATTTTGGCAGTGCAAAGGTCAGATTTGTATACCAATTCTTTTTAAGAGGCAGCTATGCCCTTTGAAATTTTATTTTCTGGGATTCAGACATTTGTTTTTTTGGGATTCCAGCAGTCTGTCATGGACTAAATGATACTGTTATCAGTTTAAAATCGAAAGTCCTTCTGTCCCTGAAAGAGTGATGAGGTGTTTTCACATGCCAGTGAAGCCAAGACTTTGCAACAAATACCATAAAAAAGCAAAGACAGACCTATTTGTTTCAAGTAGCTAAGGGCATACTAGAAGGCAGGTTTTCATTTGTGGTGCTGCGCTGGGTTAGGTTCAGCTGGCTGCCAGCTGCTCACCCAGCTACTCTTTCACTCCCTCACCTCATCGGGTCAGGGAAAGAAAACAAAATGAAGAAAACTTGTAGGTTGAAATAAAGACATGGACATTGCTTGACAGTTACCATCATGGTGAAAACAGGCTTAACTTGAAAAATATTAATTTAATTTATTTTCAATTAAAATGGAGTCAGGTAGCAAGAAACGAAAACAAACATCACCCTCCCTACATTCTTAATTTTTTCAGGCTCAACCTCATTCCGTCATTCCAGCTCCTGTTTTTGCAACACAACTTCGTCAGAGTTGTGGTCAGTTCATAACAGTCCATCCCTATTGCTATGTTGTTGTTCCTTCCCCTTTTTTTTCTTTTTTTTTTTTGGTGCCTTTTTAATAAGCTTTCTTAAAAAGCTTTCTCAAAAAGCTTTCTCAGAAGTACCACCAACTTGGCTGATGGGCTCAGTCATGTCTCAGAGTTGGTCCACCTCCCCATCACTGACAGACGTGTAAGGGGTAAACAACCTCACTGGAGCTCTATGAAAACTTTGTACAGTAAGGACTCAATTATGCCATTTTATTTTGCACCTCTGATATTTCTTAAAGATTTACAACATATTTCTATTCTTTAAATTTAGTAAGACTATTAATTCAGACTCAATGTCCCTTTGAAAACATGAGACAAAATTTCATACAGTGTAATTTGGCATAGCATCCTGGTATAATACCATTTGTTCTCTGGAGTTAAATTAATAGATTTACCAAAACCATGACCACCAACAGATAGTGTCTGGCTAATACTGTCTTTTTGTTAGGGTTCTGATTGTTGAAAGCCTGATAGCATAAAACGAATGACTTCTGTGTTGAAGAAAACACAACATGATTGCAGCCTGGTACAGCACAACTGATGGCAAATCCCAGGTATTACCATGCCAATGAGATATAAGTGGAATTTATTCACCTGTTTTTAGCTGAAGGGCACCAGGACACACTTCCACACTTGGTATTATATCTGACTAGCTTAGCAAAGAAAGTAATATTTAGCTGTAACAGATGCCTGAACCAGTATGACACACTTAGGAGATGTATATGGATATTGGGTACTCCTGGTTTAACTTCTCCAAGGAAATATAAAAATATGTTCAACCAAATATTTTAATTTCATTTACAACTTTGCAAAAATTAGCTGACCTTTGAAAATAGCAAAGACCTGAGGTGCCCAAGATTGCAAGTACCATGGCAGAGCAGATGCCTGCACTTAACAGTGTAATTTTGTCTCTCCAATATATCGTGTTCTTAACAGGTACGTGCCTGTTCCCAATGTCCTTGTCATTCCTGTCCCATGTACAAGCCAAACTCTCTTCCCCAGGGTTATCAGCAGCTTTCAGGCCAATCAAAGTCAATGGGATCTCAGTGGTGGCTCAGTGACAACATTTCAATGAGGTGTCAGTCTTCTGCTCTGGACAAGGCACCTGTCTAACATGCAGGACTACAGGCTGTCCCAAAGGAAGTAAAGACATTTATTTAATACAAAATGTAAGCAAAATAACTACAGTTATCTCCCACTCTTGTCACAGCTATAGCTGTACAATATTCCTATATTGGGGCCTGAATAACTCCTGAAGGACAGGATTAATGAGGGCTTTTGTTACTAAGATGTACAAGTAGAGTTGAAAATTCCATTGCTAATATTCAAGTACGCATACTTAGCTTAGAAATGCACTAGTGTAATTTTACAATGTTTCTGGATTTTTGTTTATGCTTATGTGTGCTTTTCAACAATTTTCACATCTTATCAAATAAGGTCATTAAAAGACAAGAATTTATCTAAGTTCTTCTGCCTTTACCTTCTGGAGAAAAAAAATCTTGCATATGTGCATGTGTTTTAGCTCTGTTAAGCTAGTCCAGAGCAGGGAGAAAAGACAGAACTTTAATAAGCTCCAAGAAGGCAATATTATAATGTTCTACCTGTTTTGAAAGATAGCTTAAAAATAAATTAGTACCTTTTTTCTCTTACTTAAGAGGATCATTTCTTTAAAATGTTGTTTGATTCAAAAATGCGAGAATTTTTGGTTTACTCCCTTTAATCATATTGCAAAGCAGACACTCAGTGTCAGAGTTAAGTAAGTTTTTCAGAATCTACATTTGCCACTACAACTTCTCGTTCATTGCTGATACTGATGATTGGGGTGCATGCAGCTTAACTGGTGCTGTTCTGCAGCCAGGTTGCTGTAGCCAACTGTTCCCTACCTACCATTGAAAATGAAAGATCTCCCTCAGTGCAGGTGTCAAGGGAGCTGTTTGGTGTGACACTGTCAATGAGTGTTTAGGGACTCCTTAGTGCACACATCATTGATTTAAAAGACAGTTATAGCTCCTCTGGAGTCATTTGGCCTATCCCCATAAATATACCCTTAGGGACAATAATGCGTGCATTGCTGGAACAATGGTGTGTAGTAGCTGTTTGTTCAGTTTTACTCTGCTGATGCTGTAGTTGAAGGTGTCATTCAATCTTTGGACAAAAGTAGTTAGAAGATTATTCCACATTTCCAGCACAGAAAGCAGTAGTAGCCTTTTTGTTAAGGCTAAGCTCTGTATTATCTTAAATCCTGGAAAATCTTAGTGACAAAATCCTACAGGGAAAATGAGATAAATTGGACTAGGTTGGGGCAATTTCCTATGATTGAAAGAGTTGTGTTTATTCCTCCTCCCTCTCCAGGTTGTTGAAGGGCTTTTTCTCAGTTCGTCTTACCCTTTGTCCATATTCTCAGCCAATAATTCTCTTTGTTTGTGTCTGCATATAATTTGTTTCACTGGATTTTATTTTTTTTTTGCTATGGACTATATACTTTTATTTTAGAGATAATAAAAATGCCAGATTGCTGCTTCTGAGTGTTACATTAACCACACTTTGAAGTGCAATATGCCATGAAGAACTTAGCCAAAGGAAATCAGTATGGTTTTAGGGAGAAAACAAATGAAGTCTCAATAACATAATATGTAAATAATAGATGCTAGTGCAGAAAAGGTGTGAAGATAGGTGTGTGACAATCGCCTCTACTAGAGCTGGAGAGCTTATGCAACATCTATGGTCTTTATATTGTTATAAAAATAAAAGTAATGAACAATTATTTGGGCAGACCAAAGGATGTAGTCAACCAATGCCTGAGGCAGGTGATTTCAAATTTCCTTCCTCTTCATGTCTTGTCTCTTGTTTTATTCCCTGTCTTGTCACTTTATATTGGTTACAATACATAATGCTTACAATAATGTTTTAAAAGAGTTTTGTTCTACAATGCAGTAAAAAAAAAGACATATCTTACAACCTGATGTAGACCAATTAGACAAGTAGTTTTTTTTCTGTTTTAAGCATAAGCATCCAGATCATGTATATATTTAAAAGATTACTGTTGCATTAACTACTGGAAAGACATAAGAAAACCAAAGCAAATTATGTTTTTACCATGTAAACACATAGCTATTAAAAATAAAATACCCAACCTTCCTCAACTCCCTTGAGCTAGGAAGAATTTTTTAGTTATTTCACCCTGTAGACATAATGGGTGTAACTGCAGTTGCACCATTACATGATGCCATGAAAGGAAAAGGTTTTGCTTACATATCTCTCAAAGGATTTGTCCTCTATTCATTTGGTGTGAGAATAAAGTCAGATGGATTTTGTTACAAAGGGAAAACCTTATTCATACATGACAGTCAAACAGCATCATATAACCAAGATATCTTTCAGTCTTTAGTATTCATATCACATCAAGAAGAAATTATACTGACACTCTTTAATTTATAGCAATAAGTAAAAGCCAACCTTTGAAAGCTTGGTTGGTTTTGGAGGAGAAAAATTAAGAGGATATAATACAGGCTATTAAAATTAAAGCAGGACAGAGAACAAGAACTTCTTTGCTATCTAAGCATTCTTATGAATCTGAGATTAAATTAATTAGGAAAAGAAGCTAAGATTTCTTGTCAAGCTTAACGGTGCTTTAACTAAAGTGCTTGTTTTCAGACACAGTCTGCCTATCACACAGCAATAGACTCCATAATATTAACCTCTCTTTTTACCCCACAACAGACTAGTCTCACCCAAAACGGCCACGGGGAAAGTCCATTGACAGGGTTAAATCCTGCACCTTGCATGGAAATTGTTTGGGACCAGGCCAGTTGGGCAAGCCAAAAATCCTGCCATGGGTCCTTTTGTCTCTTCCTATCTCACAAGTGCAGACACAGGCTACAGGTGCAAAGAAAATAAATACTGTAGCCCAGTTATATCCAAATTACTGAGATATGATGGGATTTTTGCCTTATGTATACCTTTATGCCTTGGACCAGTGCAGGAAGGAAAAAGGTATCCTGTGAGCATTCCTGTGCCAATTTCACAGGAGATTTGCTGCTTACAGGAATTAATGTGTGCACTAAGGGCACGATATCGCACTAAGGGCACAATATCACACCAAGACTTGTACTGAGACTTTCCCACAAGAAGTGCTTCTCATGAATTCAGAAAAATAATGACTTAATACTGTAGAAATTCAGATAATTAATTTGTTGCTTTCTGATTTGTCTAGTGCAGCATTTGTCTCCTCTTTATTTGTGACACAATCCTGAGTAACATGCTCTGATGGATACTTCTTGAGCAGGCAATTTGGTCTAGATGACCTCCAGTGGGGTCCCATCCAACCTTAGCCATTCCGTGAAATTCTGTGAAATTACCCAGACTGGAAACCAAAGCAGGGAAATCAGCTTCCTTCTTTATTTATAGAATAATTATGAAATATCATCTATTACTGGCTTCAGATTTTTGAAAAAAAATTAAAAATAAAGTGTTGTTTTGACATTTTTATTTAAAAATATTACAGCTAAAAAAACTTGTTTGCAAGAGGTTGTTAATGGGTTAATTTTAAATGGGTCATTAATGAAGTTATTCATGTCACAGGAATATTTCCATATTAGCAAGATCAGCTATCTTTATGGGTCTTGTTTGATTTTTTAGAGGTCAAATCAAGTAAATAAATAAAGAAAACAAATGTGTAAAGAAATGCAAGGTGGAGAACATTAAGCTATAAAAAAATAAAACTGATAAGATTTTTCTAACCTGGAGTTCACCTGTCAGAAATCATATTGACATTAATTACATTACTGATTCAAAATAATGAGATGGATTCTAAATCATCACTAACAAAGTTATGATAATTAATTAATAAGATGTTGAGAATAATAAGCCTTCTTACCACCCTCATTATATTTGGGCTCGCTGGAAATGAAATATGAAGTGAAAAAAAGAAATTCATTAAAAGAAATACAAAGTAATGGAGTTGCTCTGATCTAGCTTTAACTTTCTAATTAGATATTGCACTGTAATGCAACACTTTTCATACATATGTAGGTGATATTTCCTTGAAAAGCGAAGACCTTTGTAAATAATATAAACATTATTACAGAAGTAGAACAAAAAAATACCATAGTTGCCCACAAGAGCAAAATAATGAGATTTAAGTGTCACATCAAGGTTATCTGGGTATTGATCATTAACAATACTGCACAGTATTTTCTATAAATTTGTCAATTTCATCAATGTTTAATGTAAGAGTATGTATACAGTTTCTTAAGGCACCCTGCATCTAAAAGCAAAATAGAATACTATATTTGTTTAATACAAAGTGATTTTTCATAGAATCATGGAATATCCTGAGTTGGAAGGAAGCCACATGAATCATAAGCTCCAACTCCTGAACTAAAAGCATGTCTGATTCTAACAAGTTCAGAATTTTGCTGTCAATATTCATCATCTGTGATGCCTGTTTGTACTCCCTCTGAAGAGGATTGCTTTCATTGCATCTGAAGTTAGAATTTTGAGTACCAGCTTTTTTTGATAAACAGAGTGAACCAAAATTCATCCATATAGTCTACTAAGGTAGAGCGACTGAACTTGAATTGTGCTCCAAAAGTATTTCTTTCTGGGCATGTTACTTATGTAAGCCTCATTTAATTTCTTTTTGGGCTATCAGATGTAGTAATTCAATTTGCTTCACATGAACATGCATTTTGCTTTCTAACTAATGTTACTTATTTAAACTATCAGGTTTTTAATTTTCACTATAAAGAATTTGGCATATCCCATACTCCCTCCAAATATTAGTTGATTTAATCAGAGAAGACCTCTCAATCTTTGCAAAACTACTAGTAGTAACTGTATTTTTCTCCTTCATGCTATGCACAATTGTAAATGAGGACAGCTGTCAGAAGCAAGCAAAGTTCTGTGTACATTTGTATTTCTTTTATTATACTAATGCAAAGAATATGATGAGTTTCAGAACAGTCCATACATATGGATTTTGTAAATGTTTGTCTACCTTAACTATGAGTTTATTTGTCTTTCACATAAACTCCATGATCTCTGAGAAGGAAAGACACAGAATGTATAGAAATTGAGTTTATTAAATGATCCTCATGAGACATTTGCCATCAGCATCATGTCATCCTACAATATGCCACCTTTATCAGACTGCTGGAATTTAAACTTCAAGAAATATACCAGACAAGTGGATCAGAACACTTCTGAATTATATAATAATTATATAGAAAGAAACAAACAACTGCAAGATTTTTCTGTCCTCTCTTTTGGACTTGTGAAATACCCACCACATTGAAATTTTTTCAGATGTAAGATAGAGTTGACCTCAACTAAAACATGACTGATAAGATTTTCTTTCCTGGCTGTTTGAAAATGTGAAAAAGAGTGACCAGAGAAGAAAAAGGAACAAGACACAAATATCTCAGGGGAGTAATTAATACCAGAGAGTATTTTTCAGTAATAATAAGATATATTTTTTTAATAGTTGATGTATTATCATTTCTGTGATATTTATCACACAATTTAATTAGTACAGTAATTTCAGCCACTTCTGCAGTAATTCAGGCTCTGGTAAACTTTGGTCTCTGAAAGTCATGCTCTTTCTACATAGTATAAAGAATACTAAGGAATTCAAAGTATGATTCACAATAGTCACCTATAGGAGTAGGGATGCTTAGAGCTATCTAGCAAAAATCTTTTGGTGAAGTAAACAGGGAGATGCAAATTGCTGGCCAAGATATCTTCCTAAGACAATATTTTTGTTGATTTGTTATCAGGAATATAGGTACATTTTTTTTAATAGTCCTGTCTTCAGGGGAATCTTTGTATTTCTTCTATGTGACACTCTGCATGGGAGTATTTAGGATACCCAGATTGAAATGCCACTAGGGTATGGTAGAACAGACAATCCTTCACGTGGTGAGGTATGATGGCCAAGCAGCTGTCACCTAGCAGTTGCTTTATCCAAAAGCTGTGTCTTTATGAGAAATAAATTGAAACTTTATTGATTCAGAATGAACAAGTTCAGAAGTGCAGGGGATTTGGTGGACCTTTTGGAGAGGCAGTGTCTTAGAGGGACAAATGCATTACGTGAAATAACCCTTAAATCCAGGAAAAGAAGCTCAGAGCTCCTCCATTGTCAGTGAGCACTCTAGTCACTATACTCTTCTACAAAGTACATTATCATCATTTCTTTATCCTGAATATTTTAAGTTTTAATCACCCCGGCATGTCTTATATCAAATAACAAACACAAAATTATTAATGGAGGCATCAGAGAGAAGAATACTTATAGATCTCCATCCATAGGCCGTGTGCCAAGACTGAGTCAATGACATAAATACAAGTCCCTGAATCAGAAGTGAAGGACTGTGGTTTTAAGTTAAGATGCTGAAATATGGCATAGAGATGTGTGCAGGTTTTTGAACGGCAGCCCTGGAGGAGGATCTGAATGTTAGAGGTAAAGCCAGACTTTGTATTGCACTACGCTGAACTTAAGTGATTAAACATTCAATTGAATGGTATTGAATTGAAGGTATTGTATTAACTAATGATTGGGTTTTTTTTCCTGAGGTTAAATAAAAATGCTACTTGTACTTTTCTGTTAATTAATCTTTACCCAAGAGAGATGATCTATTATAATTGCTTTCCAGAAGATAATGTTTGTTTTTATTTGTCATACAGTTAACAAACAGCCTTTCTACCTTTCTCTCTCTCTTAGGGCACATTCACAAAAAGATAATGCATCTCTACAAATTATTTGGCAGCTGGTGGTAGAATATAATAAATACATTAAAAATGAGGAAACAACTCACTAACATTTTTTTTTTCCAAATTACACTATGAAAAAAAGTAAAAATCTGTGAAACAGGGGCTTTCCTCACAAACAAGTAAAGGCTATGACAACAGTGAAGTCTGTGTTCAAGGTCTTAACTGCACACAGACAAATGGTTCCCCTTAGTTCTGCTTCACAACAGGAAGTCATTGTTATAAGATAAATGTGCCCAGGGTAAAATGTATTGAATCTCAGCAAAATGATTTGTGAAGACATAAAGCTACCTCAGACACAGTGAAAATTTAAGAGATGATTCAGGGCAAGCTGGAGCAGACAGCAGGCACCGGTTTCAAGCAAAAAATATATGAGAGGTGTTTCCACTGGAGATGTAGAATTTGTTTCCATAATGACACAGTTCTGGTATCTGTGATGCTTTTGTGCTGTCATGCATCTGAAAAAACACTCTGTCAGAAAACTGTCAGGTTTCCCCTGACAGAAATGCAGACTAAGAAAATAAAATATAAAAAACCTTAAAATGGAAAAAAACCCCCAAAACTTAGAATATATTTCAACTAGAGCTAGTTAGGCTCTACTTACAAAAATGCAGTTTGCACACACAGGTAAGCTCATGGAAATGCTTAGTTTTTGACAGAACTAGAAATAATTTATTTCCTGAAATATTTAAAATTTCAAGCTTTCAAAAAAAAGAAAAAACCTGTCTGTATTTTAAATTCTATTATTCGGGTTTGTTGATTATAGGTTCTACATGAGCACCTACAGAACTTATTAAGAACTTGGGGAATAGAAGTGCATACAGTTCTTCCCAAAAGTATTTTTAAAAATGTATCTGTAACTTGAAAAAAAAATATAAATACCATAAAAATTGAATGTATATCCAGAATATTTCAGAATTGTACATTTCAGGGTTTTCTGCTCTGTGATTTTATTCTGACCCATGATGAAGATCCTGTCATCATCTGTCATTACTCTACCCCCACGCAACGTGTAATTTCTTTCCAAATTTCAAATGCCTGTGGTAGGGTCTTGCTTTATGATGTCTGGCTCTCATTACAATAAAGAATTGCACAATAGATTCATAATGATAATTTCCTTAAACATCTGAAAAAAACCCCAAACTTTAAAGCTCTAGTTTTGGCATCCTGAGGGAAAATAAATGGTGGACGGGTGGAGCAGGTCTGATTCCAGGCAGTTTGCATTACGTATCTGTTAAATCTTTGTCCTATGCTTGCAATGTTTTGTAGTCGATGCCATCCTAAAATGCGCCATATAGAAATTATGTCATATAACAACAACATCAGAAAGTAATGGAGGATACTACTTATGTAATATATTTATGTAGCTAAAGCTCTTATGTGTCTTTGTACTGCAAAAAAAATAAAAAATGCAAACAAAGAGCTGAACAAAGGAAATACTAATGCACTTATTTTTGTAACCCCACAGTTTGAAAGGATTACTGGAGGCATCACCAAACCTAAAATTAAAGGCTGATGGATTGATGCAGAAAGTAGATTTTGACCATGAACTGATGTATATCTGAGAAGAAACAAAAAAATATAATTTTGCATGGGCAAAGGAAGTGTTTCACCCAAAACTTAATCCAAAGGACAGAACTCTCAAACCCTTTGGGCATGAAATTGCTGGAAATCTTTTGTATACCTGTGGAAGCTATACTTTTCTTATCGTATAGTTTTTTAGAGTATCTGAAAGATAACTAAGAGATTTTGATTACTTTATTTTCCCCTCAGATCAACAAGAATAGATGTACTTCCACATCGGTGGCATCAGTAAGCAAATCCTTAAACTAGATACTTAGAGACACAGATACAATTTAGCCTGTCATATGGGGGGGCGGAAATAGGGAAAAAAAAAATTAAATGCATAACAATTTTACCTCCAGTTGTCTTATAGGCCGGTAATTTTTCACTATTCTCTCTTTCCTTTTAGAAATTCATAATAGATGTTTAGATAAAAGACAAATTGACAGAGTCTTATTTTGTTTCAACTTTCTTGTTGACACAAGGAAGACCCAAAGAAATTGGTTTGTATTGTGCACAATTTCAAATAATGGGATGTTGGAAGGATTAGTGCACATAATCCAGATAGAGTCTCCATGAACTGCTTGTCCCAGGTTTATTTCACCCCTCTGAGTAGGCTCCTTTCCTTTATTACATAAAAATGCTCTAAATTTAATACCTTTTATTGTTAACTCTAGTAATTTCTTGCATAATTGAATTATCTTTATTAACTTTGTGTCACTGATGTTCATGATAACTTACAAGGAAATAAAGAATAGCAAATATTTCAAGCAAATGTACACTGAATTTTCAGGGTGGAAAGCCAGAAGATTTTGCAAATCATTTTTAGAAATTCATGTTTTGAAAAGTAACACTTAAATTCCAGTTTGGAAATCATTTATATATGCAGTAAATCTTTCAGATTTCATGAGAGATGCTTTATTCAGCTTGCACTAGTTTACTTTCTATCATCTTTGGCAATATAGAAGTTTCCTATTGAAAAGAAATGATTGTACGTATTCCTATTGCATGTGCTATGCATTTGCTTAGGACGGTTTTTCTAGAAGATTGCTTTAGCAAGAGTCCCACCACAGATGATTAATCCTCCATACTGTATCACTTCCTTCTGTCCATATTATAAGACTGTATTCTACATTGTCAATATTTGAATAATATAAAAAGTATTCTATTTCTTTTTCTAATTCTCCATTGCAGCATCTAATTTCTAGGGGCACTGGGATGATCTGCCTCTCTTTCCCCACCTTCATGAGTCTAGTTGGGAATGCAGCAGTAAGGAAGGGATTTCTGTAAGAGTTAGCAGTTGAAATCTACCACACAAAAAAATATCTCAGTGATAAACAGGTAAACTGAGACATATGTTTGTAATTTGCCAGCCTGTGGGGGCATTTTCAGAGGTGTATTTCTATTTTACTGGGGTCATCCGGCTTGTTCCACTGGGAGAAGAGAAGGCTGAGGGGAGATCTCATCACAAGTCTGCAGTTTCCTCAAGAGGGGCAGCTGAGGGGGGTATGCTGATCTCCTCTGTCTGGTGACCAGCAATAGGACATAAGATAATTGAATGAAACTGTATAAGAGGAAGTTCATATTGGAGATTAGGAAAAGGCTTGTTGCTGAGATGGTGGTCAGTCACTGAAACAGGCTCTTTAGGGAAGTGATCACAGCACCAACACTGTCACAATTCAAGGGGCACCTGGACAGTGCTCTTAGTTATATAGTTTAGTTTTAGGTAGTCCTGCAAGGAACTGGGATTCAGATTTGCTGACCCTTACAGATCTCTTCCAATTTTAGATATTCACTTCTATGAAAAATGTTTCAGACATGTTTAGACTCATTGTTCAGGACAAGTCCTGAATTGGAATCAAATTTTGAAGATAGATGTATATCTTGGTATATATTGATAAGCAGCCTCACTCATACGAGTCCTGACCTTTCCAGAGTCATACTGTATTAAATGCAAGCATCTCACTGGCAAGACAAAAAAAACCAAACCAAACCAAACCAAACCAAACCAAACTAAACCAAACCAAACCAAACCAAACCAAACCAAACCAAACCAAACCAAACCAAACTAAACCAAACCAAACCAAACCAAACCAAACCAAACCAAACTAAACCAAACCAAACTAAACCAAACCCCAAAAAAACCAACAGAGTAGATAATCAGTAGCTTATTTGGAGGGCAGAGTTAGGACCAGAGCCTTTATGCAGGAAATTTAAATGGTATGGTCCAACATAGGGGCTACATCCTGAATTTCTACTGTATCTGAAAGCCTACTGTGCTTTATTTTCTACTATCTTCAGAGTAATGACTTTGAAATCATCTCTTTGTTACAAAGAACTGGACTTCTCAATGAAACCAACTCATAAAATTCAAGTGTTAACCCTATGTGGAGGAACAGACTTCAAACTTCCTCCTTTATGTTGTGAGGTGTAAGGAAGAGAAAATACCATAGCACATTATGCACTGGACATTAAGAGTACAAAATTACTGTTCTATACCATAAGGAGTATTTTGTTTTTCAGAGACATGGTATTTTTCTCAGTCTCATCTGAGACAATGAAGCTCAGGACTACTGTGTCTGCTTTGTCTGAGTACTTGGCTGCTACAGAACAGAAAACAGCTGGTCATGCTCCTCTCAGCAAATGCATTCTCCTGCTCTCCAGAAGATGTGCTAGTCTTTCATTCATTGCATTAAGAGGCTTGTTGTATGTTTGCAGGGAAATAAGAAGACCTCTCTTGTGTTTTTTTTAATACGCCTTCTTCTCTTTCTAAGAATCTGAGGAGCAGAGACAGCAAGGGACTAGCTTTGTGAACAAATACTTGTACATTCACACTTGTTCTACATACTACCTTAGAGCTTAATGCTGGAAGCAGTCTACTTTGACAGAGCTCTATCTACACGAAGGATTAGGGACAAGGTTACTCTACAGGCAAATTGTGTCCTGAGAATGCACCAGACTGACTTTGATTTACAAATAAGCCAATATTAACTTCTTTTACTTGCTTCTACCTTTGTTTACTAGCTTAAAGTAAGATTTCCTCTCAGCTCTTCACAGTTTTACTCAGTTTCAATATATTTTTCACTAATAATGCTTAATTAGAAATAGGTCAATAGTAACATAAAGCAGAGGATGACATGCCTAAAAACCTGTAGTAAAAATGAGCTTCAGAATCACGGAGACAGAAAATTTTCTATTTTGAACACAAGGAAAGCTTAGTCTCCAGGAGCAAAATAGACATTTTAGAATCATAGATTCATAGAATTGTTAAGACTGGGTAAGACCTCCAATATTATCAAGTCCAACCTTTGAATCATCATCAGTGTGTCAACTAAACTATAACACTAAGTGCCACATCCAGTTGTTTCTTGAACACTTCAAGGTATGGTGGCTCTACCACTTTCCTGGGCAGCCCAATCCAATGCTTGACAATGCTTTCAGTGAAGAAATTTTGTTGTAACGTAAAACCTGAACCTCCTCTGATGCAGCTTGAGGCCATTTTCTCTTGTTCCATCACTAGTTGCCTGCGAGAATAGGCTGACCCCTACCTTGCTACAGCCCCCTTTTGGGTTGTTGTACAGAGCAATACTGTCTCCCCTGAGCCTCCTTTTCTCCAGACTAAACAACCAGTTCCCTCTGACACTCCTTATAAGACCAGACTCTTCATCAGATTCATTGTCCTTCTCTGGACATGTTCCAGCACGTCAATCTTGTTCTTGTAGTGAGAGGCCCAAAACTGAACACAGGAGTTTAGCTGCTGTGTTGCCAGTGCTGAATACAGGGCGATGATCACTTCCTGAGTACTCCAGGCCACTATTTTTGGCTGTCATTGGCCTTTTTGGCCACCTGTGCACACTGCCAGATCATGCCAGCTGTCAACTCGCACCCCCAAGTTCCTGCCAGCTGGTCCATTTTCCAGTCACTCTTTCCCCTGCCTGTAACATTGCATGGTGTTGTTGTGGCCCCTAGTGCTGGGCCTTGTTGGACCTCATACAGTTCGCCTTGGCCCACCCATTCAACCTGTCCAGATCCCTCTGCAGAGTCCTCCTACCTTCCAGCAGGTCAACAGTCCTGTCCAGGTTATGGTCATTGGTGAACTTACTGAGGACGCAATCTTCTCATCCATATCATGAGGTAGAATGAGGCACAGACTTCTGCTGTGGGTGACAAGAATCACTTTAATGCTAATTGTCCTCCTCACATTCAGGAGCTAAGCAGTCAGGGCAAAAAACAGCCACGTACACATTCAGCCACATGTACATAGACCATGGCGTTCCAAGGTGTTTATCTCACCCATGATTTATGGCACAGGCTGTTGTCATCTGTGCAGCACTCTCACACATACCATTCTCTCATGCTGCTGCTCTGTCCTTTGTCAGTAAATCAGAGCTTTAGATAAAGCAACACATGATTAGTTAGACAATTCCCAGGCCTTCTGTTTTTCTTCTTTCTCATTCTCATGCTTGATTCATGTTGTGTCTGACAATATCATTGATAAAGATATTTAACAGGTCTAGCCCCAATACTGAGCCCTGAGGAACCTCACTAGTGCCTGGAAACAAACAAAACTAAAACAAAGCAAAACAAAACAAAAATTTAAAAATCCCAAGCAAAACAAAAAACCCAAACAGACCCACATCAAACAAGCAGTTAATTAATAATGTGTTTCAGCAGGAACAGTTCTTGAAATAAAGAGGGCTTAATAAACCCAATAAAGAATACATTGCTGCATAAGAACATTATACATCTGCCTTCACATTCCCTTTATTAATATAAAAAGAAGGATCTTGAAAAAAAAGGCATGTGCTAATGATTCACAGGTTTTTAGGAATGGCAAGGGACTCTTATCACTCATTAGTATCAATTTTTGAGACAGAAAGACAGAACTGTCCACAGTTACTCAGGAATTAATACTGTAGAGAAGTTCCTAAAAAAGGTTGTGTATCATTATCCCTCTGTAGCATAACTGAGGCATTGTTTTACAGAACATATCAGACATCTATCAGTGATGGACAGTTATTTCAGTAGTCTCATGATGCAAAGACAAACCACAGAGCCTCATGTATATCAATCCCCTTAGGAAAAGCACTACTGGCATCGGTAGATGGCACTATCCTCAGAAGAAAGGATAGCAAATTCGTCAGATGGTTAGAGTAAGTAAAAATAGTATTGAGAAAACAGATCTGATAGGTGAAGTTTGAAATGGGGAAAAATGAGATAGATCTCTAATGGTACCAGAGATATCAAGATTTAATATTGATTCACCATCAAATGTTGTATGTTTCTTCAGTGTTTTATGCTTAAATGGTTATTTTTGAGTCCAAACCATGTTACAAGTAAGCACATATTTTTTTTAACATACTATGGGTGTGATCCTACTTCTAGTACAGTCAAAAAGATTATGTTTAATGGCTTCAGACAAACACAACAGTTTTCATTTATTTAAGTGCAATAAGGATAGAAACCTAAAATGAAATTAGCAGGAGATAAATTCAAAAAAAGCAAAATAAAAAAGTTTATTCTCTGTATAAGTAAGGCAAGGAAATCCTTCCTGCAGAACACTGTGAGTGCTACATGTTTACGAGACTTCAAAAAGCAGCTGAAGTTTGCTGAAGAAAATCCATGACAGACCTCTAATTACAAGAATATGACCTGTGATTTAAGAAATCTTTGAACTGAAGATGGATGTAACCCAGGATGTTGTTGAGAACTAGAATTGCTACCTACCTGCTCAGTTCCTAATGCCTTCTGCAAATTTCTGATATTTGCTATGATCAAAGAATTGATATTATGTCTGATAGGCCTTTCATGTGATGTAAGGAAACTGGTTTTAACTTTCTCTATAACATAAGTGATACCTTCCAAAACACATCTATCTTCTAAGACACTATTAATATAGTATGTAGTAGACAAAAAAAGGCATTCCAATTTGTAATAAGAACAGGCATATATGAAGCAATTCTCTGAAGCACTAAGAACTTTCCTTAGTTAAACACATAGCAGTTCACTCAGCAAATTAACTGTTTTAATGCTGTCTATATTTTCAGCAGCACCAAGTCCCTGCTTCCTAATAATATAACTAAGGAATATGGTATCCCTATGGAGTGCAATAAATGACAAGAGAAAAATTTCTGGTAAAGGTTTGTCATAGAGAAAAAGAATAAAGACTTTCCAGGGCAAAGATTATAATTCTACAGAGACCATTTTCATAGTGTTTCTCAGATTATGATGATAGCTGAGCAGACCCTATGTTGTTTCCCCAGCAATGGGCCAAAAGAGATTCCCTTTTTCTATAGTTATTTTTATCTCTGCCACAAATATTTCCTTTGAAAAAAGTCAGTGCTGGTTTATTTTCTGGTGATGCTTCATGCTTGGATTACCCAAAGGAGGTACTGTCTAGGAGTCAGTAGCAAACTGACTACCGTACGGAATTAATTACTATGTTTGCAACCAAAGAAACACTTTCAATACTAATTGTTTCTACCAAGAGGGGCTCCTGCTGTTACAGCAGATCTACCATAGTGTGAGCATCTGAATCAATTCTTTCTTTATACTTCAGTAATTGCTGTTGTATGTCTGGTAAATCTTGTACAAACTATGAGACCTTAACCAAGAAACTAGCAGAGTTATAGGAATATACCTAACTGGAATTAATTCTCTAGCTAACTCCATGTTGCTTTGTGACCAATTCCACATTCTAACAAGACATCTGCCAGAGCCATATGTTGTATCATTTGTATTCATTTTTCTTAATTGATCATAATATTAATTTACAAGAACCTGCATGTTGAGAATAGTGTCCTATAACATCAAGTATTGCCCTTCATTGTTGTCAGAGAGAACATATGGCCTACGCTCCCTTCCCTTGACTTGATGCCCCAGAAAATCCCTGCATTTTGTTTTAAAACTACAGTTTTAAGCATTTCACTTGAATTCAAATTCAAATGGAAAATGGAACTGCATCCTTCACTTTTCTTTGAAAGCTTAATAAAAGTGCTTATGTCACACTTTTCAGTTAAAAGCCTTCAGGACAGTATCACAATTCGAGACCAGGACTCCATTTTTATTTTGTTTTTGAAACCGTAAGTGTAAAACTTGTAACTGTATCTATTCAATCAGTTTTATGAGCTGTATATTATTTAGAAGGGTGAAGGCTTTAGGCCTGTTCAAAATGTCCATGATAATATGAATCTCACTTGATGGTTTTCAAGTCAGTTTTTCAGCACTATGAATGGGTATACTTATCATTGATACTGTAAGGATGATATTATCACTTAGGACAACAAGAAAGCATATTCTGGATGGACTATATTGGTCGTGCATATCCTCCTATGGAAGAAATCCTTTTGTGACTGTTTTCTCTGACAATGAATCCTCTAGTTGCCTATCAGCTTGACTAGGTCTGGCTTAAAGAATGAAAGCAGAATACTATCAAAGAAGTTCTTATATTTCAGTGTATTGTCCTTACGGAATAATAATACAACCATAATGATTTCAGGTAGTAATTAAGCCAAGCACATTCTTTTGCTCAATATTCTGTCTGAATTCAATTTCTTTTTTATATTAATGTACTTTAGGAGAACAATTGAAGCTGTTTCTAACATGTGAGGTGAATCTGGTTAGTTACTGATAATGACTGCTAAGGATTGTATAATAATACATTGGCAAAATAGCACAATTAGGAGGACTAGAGTGAGATATAAAGGGACATGAGAGATGGGGATGTTTCTGAAGTTTCTTTTAATGTATGGAATATAGGCTAAGCTTTCAGTTTGATGCATTATAAATACAAAGGAGTATTCAGAGCTGGTGTTTGGTTTGTATCCAATTGTAATGAAAAATGGAAATGGAAATGAAATTAAAAAAAGAAATGAAAATGCATGTTCTGCTGTCCTGTGAGACAGATGAACATGACTTCTACATTTATTTTATTATAGACATGAACAAACCAGCAAAGAAATTTTTTGAGTCTTAGAAATGCTGCAGATGGTACTGTAATTCCTTAGACACATAATATAGCTTTATACAGGGCAGACAGTCAATATTGAACATCCATACTGGCTCTATACAATTAATCTTCTTGGTCTGTTCAAATTAAAAGTAGCTCTAGACTCATCTTCATATCACTCACATAGTAATTTGATTAAAAAAGATAGAAAAAACATGCATTCATATAGAAAGGCATATAGAATGATAAACCTATGAAATATAATAGACAGCCTGGTGAGTGGAAAATCGTCACATATAGCTTTTGACTGTTCTATGAGGCAAAACCTGTTATAGCAGGAGGAGAGATGCAGTTGTGGATAAATCATAATGAGAACACACATGACCAAAAATGTGGCTTAGGAAATATTTTGCACTCTGGGAAACACTGTTGTGAAGATGATGGCCATATTACAGCTATGAACTTGCTTTGTGGGAAAGATGGCTAGCAAAACTTGATGTGATTAAGGAATGACCTACAAGACAAAGTCTTGTTTGGTCTTTGGGAAGAAAAAGGCCTACATCTGGTAAAATGTGTAGATATGGATCTACACAGTAAATTATTTGCTTAGCAAGCAAGAAGTAGTAATCCACTCTGCAGGTGGATTTACTATTCTGTGTCATGTCTTGAACTGTTATTCACATGTCAGAAATATTCTCACCCTGTAGTCTATAATTAGTAAAATTGAAATGTAATAAAAACACCAAACAAAACACCCAGAACTACAGTATTTGCATATTTAATTGAAACATACATATTTTCTGTGATTATTTGATCAGTGAGAGAAGGAAACTAATATTATACTCATAAATATATCACCTTGAGTCTTAATTGAGAATTTGTATAGCAAAGTCGTGGCTATAGAAATGCCAGCAGTTTACCTCCTGAATGTTTCAGCTCTAGAGAGAAGAGAGTTATAGTGGCTGTATGCATACTTGATAGATTCTTGATTATTTGATTTTTTATTTAAATGGATATAAAGACAGCACATTCAATTTCCTGGTTGGAAAAGTCGTACTTGTTACCAAAATCTTTGAGTTTAGATGTATATATGTATGCATATGTATTGTATTTAAAAAAAAAAGTTTTTAATATATATTTATATATTCAAACACCTGAGAGTACATATGCATTCATATAAATCTGTATACAACCATGTGCAGTAAAACAGAATTGAAAAAAATGTCATGATTCATCTTTTACTAAGGCTCTATTCAGGTTTAAAATACTGTTAAAACTGGTTTTGATTCTTTCTTCTTAAGGCCATTCCTGACTGGTTCTGCAACAGAACAAAGAAAGTCAGAGAAGTACAACAGATAAATTTACCATACTGTTGAAATCTCAGAAAATATGGGCATTATATTTCTGGTAATGCTTTTTGTATTTTAACTGGTTATCACCACTCAACAAAAGTTCCAGCTGATATGACATTTAGTTTAATTCTGACAACTCCTTCATGGTTTCATAATTATATTCCTTTTTCTTTCTTTGTAACTTATGAGTCAGTTCATAAAGGGCAAATAATGTAGCCATGCAGAGTTAAGATCACTTAACTTTTGTGGTGCTACTATTTACTGGAAGTTACAACTCAAGTCAGGTATCTAGATAGATATGGTGTGCAGTGAGGAAGGGAAAAAAAAAACAAAACATGATATCCGCTGGAAAAGTGAGAAAAAAGGTGACGCAATTGTAGATAGTAGTCATGAATAACTGTTAAAATAAATGTTTTTAGTTTCTATACAATGTGAAAAAATTTTAAATTGAGATATTGATAAAGATGTTTCCAAACAGCTTTGGAGAGACTTAGGTTTTCAAGTTTCCTCTGTTAGAACATAAGGTTTCCAAGTCCCAGGAAAAAAAAAATGCTGTAGGGCATGGTCTGTTGGAAACAAAAACCTTCAATGACAATGGTTACCATAACTTTTTTGTGTTCTAGCTGTGGCTCCTGTAGCTGCTGATGATATCTTTAAGGACTGCTGGTGAGGAGAAATACCTGCCCCATTACTTGAAACTTTCGAATGGAACATTTGTTGAGTTAAAATCATGATCATATTACAGAAAGCTGTAAACATGTTCAGTGAGATAAAAAGAATTATATTATACTTTTTATTGGAAAAAATGAGTAGACATCCAATGAGATGATTACATTACAAGCTCAAAATAAAACTCATAAATACAAAAGACACAAAAGTCATTATTAGAGGTGAACAAAGTATGAATGGGACAAAAATGCATTTTGCAATATGAGTCAATCAATGTGGATACAATTTGAGTCCAAACACAGCTTCATCACAGGGCATCCCTATTATTTTGGATTGTTGGAAGTGGTAGCAGCAGCTATGTCAGGAAAATAGTTTATTCTTAATCCTATGTCCTTTTATGTTAGTGTAGGAATTTATGATTACGAAGAACAATCAGGCTGTGATGATAAACTTCATTACACTTTCTTGCAACAAATTTTGTTTTTTTGCATGACACTGATCCAGTTTAATGTAAAATTTTATGCCAAAGGGTTTGTATCTGTGGTGGTTTAATTTTCTTGGTTTTGGTCTAGGACTTCCCTGGTAACAGGATCATAACTGAGGAAGTATTCCACACCGTTCCTTCACGTAATCAGGTGTATGTAAGGTGAGGAGGAAGGTTTCCTCCTTCTCTCTCTTCCTTTCATGGGGTTGGAGGACATCAGATCTCTGTGTCAGCTTAGCTCTTATCTATATGAGCTGGGGCCTATCTGAGAAGCTGGCGTCCCAGCCGTACGGAGGTGGAGATTTCTACTGCTTCTCTTGAGCAGAGTCTGGTGAGAATTTATTGTATTAGTTACCTATTGAGTTTTTCCCTGAGTTTACGAGTGTGTGTATCTGTTTTTTAGTTTTACCCATTTTTGTCCCATTTCCCTTTCCCCTCTTTTCCCTTTTGGAGTGATTTGAGGTTCTTATTCTGTAGATTCATAGTGTTTGATTGTATATAATTGTAATATATGTGAATATATATATATATATTTGCTACAATTGCCTTTGGGTACTTTTTTTCCTTCTCTCTTGGGAACGAGGGAGTCTGTGTGGCCGGCAGCTGGGTTTGGCAGGGAGCCAACCCAAACCTCCAGTGTCCATACACAGAGAAGAACACTGTGGCACAACAGGAAGTGTGGAAACCAAACCCAGGGCTGCCCTAGGGGAGCAATGAGCCCCGTTTTGGGGATGGTACCTATCACTGTGAATCAATGGGAGTGGCTCTCTGTGGCATCTTTCCGACTGAGAGGTGTCACAACCTGGGAGTATAGGATTTAGTACAGGATGAATAGTGGGATTATACAGGACATTACAGGATTTTTATGGGAGGGAAAAAAGGCAGGGAAAAGGAGGGAAGCATGAAGATGGCTTGAGAGTGGGGGAGGAAGAGTGTGAAAATAGTGTGCAGGGATCTCAGTGACAGGAACTGGGACTACACTATGGCCACAGAGACCTGTATGTCTATGGTGCTAACACTGCCTGGGTTTCCCCAAGAGGAGGAGTGACCGTGGGTTATTGGGGCCACATGCCTGTGGTTTCAGCAAGTAGTGAGACTGATGTGTGTCTGTACTGTGTGGCTACTTCTCAGTGTATGATCAGTAGTGAGTATCAGGCAGAACTAGTCAGTGAGAGGTTTTGAAACCAGATGTCAGAGTGACAGATAATCTGGAATGAATACTGGACAAAGCAGAGGGTCTGTAGGTTGGCTGTTGGATGGACCAGGAGTTGCAAGCCTGAGAGACCTTTTTGCGTGTGTGTGACTCTCTGTGAAGCCACTGAAGGTGAGAGGATCCAAAGGTCAGTTACTCTGTAGACTGAGTGTCTAAGGCCAGTTAGCAGAGGTATCTGTGTTGTATATACATATATATATATGCACATATACATATATGCATATGTTTCCCACTAATTGATCCTATGATCAGCCAGAGAGGGGACCAGGATGATGCTGTTTGAGCCGTTCACATTAGCCCAAGTGCTGAGAGTTTCTGTGTTGATCAGGTTGGTCATGCATATCCATGCTGGCAAAGTGCATTTTTGCATGAATACTTATTGGAAATACCTGCTCAGAAATACTGTTGGCTGGACCTTGGGGTGTTGGCTTGTGGTAGTCCTGCCTCTATCAGGCTACCAGATTCAGCAACTGCCATCACTAAATATTTCATGGAAACCCTGTGGAAAATAAAAATGTGCAACTATGCTGTGCTCTGCTTGTTGTATCAAATCTACAGCAAAATGATAGAGTTCCTGACATGTCCATATCAATGCAATCGAAAGTGAGCAAAGCCTTTGACATCATTGTATTTTATATTGTATTAGATCTCTTCTATCTGAACATCACTTTCAGATTTATTTGATATCAGTAAAGTCAAATTGATCTAATGTGTGTCTGTTTAACACATGGCTCAGTGAGATGGAAGCAGAAAGTGTGACAGGTCAGTTGTGCAACTTTCTAGCATTTCAAATGACAGCAAGATGGATGCCAGGTGTTATGCTTGACTACTTGGACTATACCAGATGAAATCGGAGATATAGGCTTGAAGATATCACCATCTTTGCCCCCATCAGCCCCTCAAGGGCAAATGTGTAAGATCATCTTATAGCTGAGTCTGTAGGGACAAGCATATTCCACTTTCTCAACTCTCAGGTATTGATGGATAGGCAGGAGTCCTGGCATTCCTGAACAAAGGAAAAGGATACTTTGGATGTCACAAAGCAAAAGCCAGAAGAAAAATGCATGTATAGTTCACATGAACTGCAAGTTAATTAGTAGAATTAAGGTCTGATCCACTCCCATCTAGCCATATGAAACTCATACATATTAATTAGAATTCAGAGAACACATATCACATAGAATCATAGAATCAAAAGACCCTTAAGATCACCCAGTTCAACCACTAACACAGCACTGCCAAATCCACCATTAAACTACATCCCTAAGTGCCACATCTACATGTCTTTTAAACACCTGCAAGGATGCTGACTCAACCACTTCCCTGGGCAGCCTGTGCCAACACTTGAAAATCATTTCAACATCATCACTCTCTGTGCCTAGCTATCCAGGCAATTTTTTACTCACATAACGGTACACCCATCCAAACCATGACCAGACAGTTCCTCCAGGAGAATTGTGTGGGAATCTGTGCCAAAGGCTTTACAGAAGTCCAGGTAAATAACATCCGCAACCTTTCCCTCATCCACATGTAGCTGGGCAATGTGTATGCAGGTTCCCCAATATAGACAGGATGTCCCTGTCTGGGTGGAGATGAGTAGAGAATACTCAAGGACCCAGTGACCAAGTTATTATGGCCATAAGGCAGTAGAAGATTGTCTGGCTTATGAATATTTGCTGATTAGCTCTGACAGAACTGTGTGGTTTTCTGCATACTTACCTAGAGAATCCAAAAGACTCATGATACAAGGTTTCTTAAAAAAGTATTGTAAACCAACTTAGTTTCAAAGAGGACATCAAAAGGTCCTGCTTCAAGGTTAAGATGAATGAGTAGTAGTGGTAGTGTCTTCCAACACCAGGAGATAAAATGTATAACGTACAGAAGATTGGTTGCTTTATCCCCTAGTCTTCTGCTCCTTCGCAAATGTTAATATTTGCTGGGGGACTTATTCTCACTTTTGAAAATTTTAATGACCTAATTCCCCTATGACAGAGGGAGGAAGGGCATTTATTTTAATTAAATATCCTATACACTGAAACTATAAGATCACAAGCAACCAGATGCTCTGTTCATTCCAATTAATGATGCTTTGGGATTTCTGATATGCAGAAAGGACCTTGAATAGATCATTCTTAATTATATACTTACATTGCTAATGGTGAGCAAGAATGAAGAGAGTGATCCAGAGATACAAACAGTTGCTGAGAGTATAGTCTGTCCTTCTATGGTTTTTTAACAAGAGAAATGGAACGTAGCATTGTTCCTGGAATTTCATTGCCTATAGCTGTCAATATTGCATTTAAAGATTATGGCAAGTGTTGAGAAATTATTCTTATTTTCAATGAATAGTTCCTCATTTTCTACATATCATCTCCAAAGAAATAAGATAACCTTGATAAACAAGAAGCAAAGAGATGTTATGTACATGAATTCATAATTAATTATGAAATATGCTTAAGAGAAAAATTTGTTGAAATACAGTTTATTAGTCATTATGACTCAAACAAGTGTTACTATATACTACAACCTGAGACAGCTTTCTGTAATAAAGGGATTTGGTGATGTTTATTCTAATGATTGACACCATATCTATTAGGATGGGAATTTCATTTATTTTTTTTAGGCAAAGGATAAAGTGCCCTCCAGCTATTTTATGGTGCAGTCATCATCTCTGCATTAGCAGTTTTTCAGAAATGCAGAAAAGTAGATAGAGGCACTATACTCAAGACCATCATCCATCTTATTCCTTGATATTTAGCATTCCAAAACAGATATTCATTTGTCAACAATCAGAAACTCTATCAGCCTGGAAAACAGGAGAGACATGAAGCTTTTACTGGCAGCATAGACATACCTGACACATCCACCGAAAACAGTGGCCAGATAGCTTTTTGACCTAGAGCCTTTCATATTTACCCTGCTGCCAGTCAGGACAGGGTTAATCTTTTTAGTAGCCAGGAGGGGCATGTCTAGGAGCCTGAGGTTCTTTATACCACTTCACACCATGTGCAAGGGTGGGTTGGATCCCTTCTGGTGGGGCCAATGTGGAAATGAGTGATTGGGGTAGCGCCAGGTGAGCACTTGTGTGTGAATTGTTTGCATTCCTTGTACACTCTGTTACTAATATTGTTGGTGTTGCTGTTCATTTTGTATTTCATTGTTGTTCCTAGTAAATTGTTCTTATCTTAAACCATGATCTTTACCTTTTCTGCCTCCAATTCTCTTCTCCATTTCACAGCAGGGAGAAGGGTACAGGGAGAGGGGAGTGAGTGAGCAGCATATGGGTTGGAGTGTTTCAGTGGGGACATGAAATTGGGGAATACCTTTCCACAACCACAATAGTCTTCTGAAAAACTATATAAGAGCCCATGCTACAAAATTCAAGGGATAACAAAAACATGACTTAAGTTTATTGCTTAAGAATGGAATTTTCTTTTTTTTTTTTTTTCGAATTAGTTTAAGAGCCTACTTTTTGAAAATAATGTAGTAGATTTGACCAAAACTTTTCTAATGTGAAGTAAAGTAGATTCACAACAACATCTTATGGACAAATTAATAAATATCAAAGATGCTGCACTACAATAAAATAAGCAAGAACTCAGATTCGAAGAATTTTCTCAGATTGTATGTTCAGGCATGTGTGTGTGTGTGTGTGTGCGTTCATTTTTGGTAATGCTCTTGTGCTTTTTTAGTATTAGGTGTTTTTTTTTAAATGATTGTGGAGTAATTAGTCTCCCTTATTTTCTGTGTCCTTACCATTCTAGAAAATAAATTAATAATTCATTCTCAAGATAGCTGAATCTTCTGGTTCTTAGTACAGCTACAGATCTTGCAGACACTTTATAAGGATATTTCTCCACTTAATTTATTCAGTGAAAATGTGATTTAAGGCTGAAGAAGTTAATTCTTCAATCACTTATTACTGAAAGGTCATTTGATTAACACCACATTATGGTTGTTAAGTGTCAGTGTAAAACTGGCACCATCACCTAGACATGCAAATTGGAAGATAGATATAAGCATATCCTGTATTCAGTTAGAAACACATGGCTTGATTATAAGTTTCTCTTGCTTTTGCAGACTTCTAGATTTAATGGCTTGAGTAATGAAATGAGCAGAGACTACATCATTACTTGTTGTTCTGTTCTTTTAAAAGATTGAAGGCAAGAAAGGAGTCTTCTTATTTGTATTTTTCTACTGTCTAAGCAAAGACATCCTTTATTGATTAGGAATGATATTCTTAAAGATATTAATGCTAGTTAAAAATCTCAGTCTCATTAGAAAATTATTCCAAACTCAAAACCACATTTTGCACCCTTCTCTTGAAAATGAAAGCAGAAGGAGGCTTTAAATTTATATAGCATCAGCTGAATTCTTTTCTATGATCCCACCTGATAGCCTTGTTCTTCCTCACTGAGGGAAAGGGTCCACAGTAATTATTTAATGGTTCCTAGTTATTATTATTTATTCTTGATATAATTTTATAAAAAATCCATATAAAGAGTTTACCTATTAGCATTTAATTACAAGGTTTATACCTATTACGTTTTTACTAATGGCAAACCCAACCACACAGTGACTGCTACTTCAAACTTACAATAATTTCAGTATGAATTGTCTATAAACTACACAGCCTATTCTTATAATGCAAATAAGTAATTTCACTAATAAATAAAATGATGAACTTTAATGAAGTCAATTTTATGAAAGCAGATGCTCAAGTGTAATCTGATATGGCTGAATATTACTTTAGGACCACAGCTACTAAATATTTCATATCTCACAGTGTTTAACATCTCAGAAAGTATTTGGATTTTTACTTATTCCTTATTAGTTTAATCAATAACGTGTTTCCTTAGTTAAAAAAAATAAATAGCAAGTGTTAGTACTCTGGTGGGGGGGGGAGGGTGTTTGTTTGTTTTGTTTATTTGGTTGGGGGGGGTTGTTTAGGTTTTTTTGTTGTTGTTTTTTTGCAGGTGGGGTGTTTGTTTTTTTCCCTGTTAAATATCTGCTTCACCTTTTTTTCTAACACATTTCTCTTTCAATTTTGTACAGTTCTATGTCAAAATTTCTGTTAAAAAAGTGAAAGCATAATAGACTGAACACATCAATATTAATCTTGCATTGATTCTGCCTCGATGAATACATGTTCTATTGGGATGGTCTACTTTTGAATGCTCAAAAATAAGAGAGAAATCATTGTGGTATTTGGGGTTTGTGCTGCCATTCTGTGTTAAACCAGAGGCATTTTAACTGAGTCCCTGCTACTGTGGAGAGAACTTTATATGAATTTTTATTTCCAAAATGTCTAATGTATTTCTTCTCAATAATTGTCCTTTCTTTTTTACTTGCTTATGTCTCACAACAATGGATCAGAGAAAGGCAAGCACAGATAATTCTCAAATACTGCTTGCATCTCTTTTTTTTTGTTGTTCATACAGCAGTTAGATATTGTGTTCATTCTAACATGCTTAGTTATTAAAATATTGTATTTTGACTTTTGTGCTTCAAACCCTATTGACTTCTAGTGTCACTGTTTTTAATTCTGTTTTTTGAAAACTGGAAAAAAAAAAAAAGGAAGAAGTAAAAAAACCAATAGAGTACAGTCCTTATTTTCTGATTGGATACTACTTGTTTGTTTTTCAGAGGGACAGAAAACTAAAGGACAAACCACTGGAGTCATGTTCCTAGGTATCCTTACTTTTGACTAATTCCTTGCTGTATTTTCCACTTTGTACCTTTTGAGTCCATTTATATATTAGACTTCACAAAATATCCAATTTATCTGGTTATTAAAAATGAACATTGCTTTAATTAGCATGTTTTTTGGTTTAGTTTTTTTTTGCACTGAGTTATGTGTGTGTATCTGCCTTGTTTTTACGGTTCAACATCTTTCTCTCTTTCTCCTTCACTTTAGATGATTGTTCATTCTCCCACAATATCCTTTCTTCCCTCCTCTACTCCATGCTTGTTCATAAGTTGCTTGCTATCCATCCTGGAGTTCAGAGTTCAAATTTTGGGGCTTTGACTCTCCTCCTCCTCGCTGACAAATATCTCTCAGTTCTCTTTTGAATTAGATGTTCAAGAGTGACAGGACAGAAAAGTAGAGAACTCTTCCAAGAAGGTCCACTCTTGTAAAAGAAGCAGGGGGTTTCAAATACACTTGTCATTGAGTAGCTGGAGGGAGATGAGGAAATGGGACCTGCTGGTTCCCAAGGAAACAAAGTTTCTTGATGGTTCTTCCAGCACAATTATTTATTTTTTCTCCCTTTTTAGTGTAATGTTAAACTTCCACACTTGTTTGCTACCACAACAAGAAATATAAAACAAATATGTAGAATATGTAAACAGAATATAAAGAATATAAAACAAATTTACTGAAATTCTAGTCTGTTTGGTATAAAAAAGTATTGGAACTTGTACAAGTAACTTATTATAGAGGATGCAGCTCGTTTTTTTAATCCCTTTTAACTGTAAAAAATAGCAGTTTTGAAGCCCTGTGAATAATTTTATATTTGAATCTAAACCCAAAGTTTGTATATTCCAATTACCATACCACTGTAAGCTCTAGCAAATACCAGTTTGGTCCATTTCAAAATTCTGGATGAAATTGTTCCTGAAGTCAGGATTTAAGAGTCTTCAGATTTGTGTTGCAGGGTTTTTTTTGTTTGTTTACTTGCTTTTTGTTTGTTAGTTTGTTTTGTGGTTTTTTTTGTTTGTTTTGGGGTTGTTTTTAGTTTTTAGCTTTTTTAGTTTGTCATAGACTCTTTAGTAAGACCTATAAAATCTATATCAGTCAGACATAGGTATACTAGCCTGAGATCTGCACAAACATGCATACTGAAACCCATGAGGATGGTAGCATCTCACTTTATTCAGTCATGGAGTTAGTAAAGCATTCAGGATATAGGAAACGGTAGTTGAACATCCTCTACTTCCCTGAAGGGATTCACAACCGAACATTCCAAAAACTCTCAGTCCTGGACTAAAATTTTCCAGCAACTGCAGGAACAAGTACTAGAATATATATATGTTTCTCCATTCTCCCAGGCCTCTCTGTGTTATTCCACTGGATTCCTTTAGAATTTAGATTCTGTGATAGCAGAAGCTGGGAAAGATTATACTCAAAAAAATTCTGCTCCGTGCTGCAGTTACGCATACATGTCAATCACGACTAAAGCACCTGAATATCAGAAAATTGGATTAAAATTAGCAATACTGTTGGATTTCATTTATTTGCCTTTGGTTTTTCAACTTCAAGGTTCTTAATTTCAAAGTTTTGTTTGCAGGCAGAAAGATAGAAATTTACTTCTCACAAAACAAGTTCTGACATTTTCAGGTGGTCAAAAGATCTTAGATACTGTCTTTTTTAAGACCCATAAAAAAATCCTAAATCAAATACAATGAGAGAAGTGATAAAAAATCTCAAACCCGAATGCAGTGTTTATTTGTTATTTCAAGAGCAAAGATTATCTGTGTTATCTGTTTTACAATTATTCCTGTAGGTTTTGGATCTATTGCATTCGTTGTATATAATTTGGTAACTGTCATGTAATGAATAGCTTTGAATGGGATTTTTTTGATGATGTGTTTTAAATATTATTATGTTATATACAATTATTGCCAGATTTCATTTCAATTATAATTTGAAGCTCTTCCTAAGACTTCAGTAAAAACTCCTAATTTGTTGTTTGAAATATTTCTATAAATCCAATTTGTCTAGTAGAAGAATAATCTGCAAGTGTATCAAAACCTCTTAAATGCAACCCTTTAAATACGCACATTTTCAATTATTTATTTTCTTTTTCAAAAGGTTTAGGTTTTTTACTTTATAATATATGATGACTTTCCTCGTGAAAAACTTTTACTTCTCCCTGGACCCTTAATTTCTTTGTTTCATTCTAAGACTATTTTTTAGCCATGTAGTTTGTTTTGACTACATAATTGAAATTTACCTCACTTAGGTTTTGTGGTCCAAATTTATTAGTGAAATGTAACTATCTTGTTAAGATCTGTCTGAAAAAAGAATAAAAAGTATGTTTCACTTTCTTGATTTATTGCAGAAAATACAGATAAATACATTAGATTAGAGGTTTAACTTTTAAACAAGTGTAAGTTAGTGAGATGAACCTCTTCTCAAGGATAATTACAACTTTTTTCACTTATTTAAAATATGGGAAGAATTTAAAGTTCTTCCAATGTACAAAATAAGCAATTTCAGCCTTTTCTTTCAAACTGTTTTACATCTTTTAAAGAAAACTATATAGGAACGATGCAGGTTTTAGGCTGAACATTTTAAATATATCATACTATTAACCTATTAAGTACTAAAGTTCACATCCAAAACCACTAGTGATCACAGAATTTGAGTCTAGAATACATAGAATACATTCGTTGTTTAATGTATGTATCACATATTTATGATAAACAACAATGAAAGAAGAAGATAGTTTGGGCCCATCTTTTCTTGATTAAAATTAATTAATTTAAATTAATTAGTCTGATCTATAGTCAGAAAAGTAACTAGAGGTTTGAAATAGTCCCAACAGTTTCACTGTTGCCCATTCATTTTTATGATCTGCTCTGGGGATGAGTTTTATGGGTACTTTTGCAGTACTTGCATTGGTTATCTCCTGAGATTTCTGCCAAACTGAACAATTACTACATACTGACTGAACTGTGAATTCTCTATATGCTAGAGTATCTTAAGCTCAGCTCTCCACAATAATTACCTAAACGAATTAGAGAGGTGGCGAATCACCAACCATATGAAGTTTAACAAGGGCAAGTGTGGGAATGGACCTACAATATAAAGAGTGGAACAGATCCTGCAGGAAATGGGCCACTGAAGATAAAGAAACCAATGAAAGCATTTTGTAAAACTGTATTGTAACATGAGGTTTTAGTGCTGTGTTAACCTTTTTCCCCAGGCTCTTGAAAAGCCACCTTCCCCTTCTCCCAGGTCCTTAGACGATCTCCCCTTTTCTCCAGGCCCATGGGAAAGACACCTCTCACCTTCCTAATTAGTATTCAAGCCCCCTTCAGGCTGTGTTCTGATTGGTTTCCCTTGTATCCCTCCCCTTTGCCCTGGCCATGAGGTCTATAAATTACCTGACCAGGTGAATAAATTTCTCTTTCTGCTTCCTGTTCCTCGGAGTGTGTGTGTCCTCCTTACCGAGATCTGGGGAGGACCCTGTGTGGCCCAGCCACCCGGCCACGTGGAGGGGGACAGGGAGGGGGAGAGTGTGCCCCATTCAGCCGTGTTAAAGGCAAGTGCCTGATTCTTCACCTGGGATGGGGCAACCCTGGTTGGGTGCATAGGCTGGGGAATGAGAGGTTGGAGAGCAGTGGTACAGAAAGGGACCTGGGGGTCCTGGCTGATAGCAAGTTGGATATGAGTCACTGTGCCCTGGCAGCCAGGAGGGCCAACCCCGTCCTGGAGGGCATCAGGCAAAGCATCGCTAGCCAGCTTGTTCTGCTCTGCGATGGAGTGGCCTCACCTTGAATATTGTGTGTAGTTTTGGGCACCACAATATAAGAAAGATATTAAGCTATTGGACAGTGTTCAAAGGAGTGCCATGAGGATGGTGAAAGATCTGGAGAGGAAGCCATATGAGGAGTGTCTGAGGTCACTTGCTTTGTTCAGCCTGGAGGAGACTGAAGTGAGACCTCATGTTACAATCTACAAGTACCTTGTGAGGGAAAGAGGAGAGGCAAATACCAGTCTCTTCCCTCTTGTCACCAGCAACAGGACTCAAGTGAGTGGCATGAAGTACCAGGAAAAGACTGGAACACGGAAACAGTCACAGCACCAAGCCTGTCTGAGTTCAAGAGGTGTTTGGACAGAACTCTTAGGCACAGAGTGTGATTCTTGGGGTGTCCTGTAGCAGGACCAGGAGTTGGACTCGATCCTGATGGGTCCCTTCCAAGTCAACATATTTGATGATTTTGTGATAATTGTAGAATAAGAATCCTGACTCTTAAAGCCATTAAGGATATATTGTAATGGTTATAAAACTGATTGCTTAGGCTTTTCTGAGAAGCACTGCTGGGAGTCATCCATTGCAGTTAGTGCTGGAAATAAAAGCAATAAACATTAAGCTAGGGCTGTGAATTCTTTTCAGTACAGTAAGAATTATTATGTTGGAACACTGTTGAAGTCTAAACCAGGTCTTGACCACTAGTGAACAGGTTGACCTAAAGAGGAAGTTGATAATTAATTAACCAAGAGTAAATTGCCTGAAACTCTTTGTATGGTGCTTTCTTACACATGTGATATAATATTGAAAATGGAAAACAAGAACCCCAAAAACTTGTGATACTAAATGTTTCATATGCACTTTAAACCAGAACTTTTTTTCAGGCTTTTTTACCTGGTTAACCTGATTTAAAGACATAAATCCACCACCAGACCTTATTATACTTATGTCTTTTCAAGGGGCCTTAGCTCATGAAACCAGGATTCTGTGTTTAAGATCAAGCATTCACTTTTCTCTTCTTGTCATACCTCTAAGACGAATCCTTCTCTTGGGGGTCTTGTAGTTTGATAACCTTTTGATTACTTGTGCGGTAATAAGGCTGTAACTCCTTTCCAGAATGCTTAATTCTAACAACTCAATAACCAAATTTCATAATCCTTTTGCACTACTGTACTTTTCCTTCACCCTCTTTCTTTATACTTTGGAACTTTTCATGTTATTCTCTGACAAGCTAGTAGAGACAATATATTTTCTGGGACAGAACAGACTTGCAATACCTTTGCGTAGCCTGATTTTTTGTCTGTTTTCTAAGAGAAATGTAACTTTCAGGACTGGTCACCTGTCGTCTTCTTAACAGCAATATTGTGAGTTTGCATTACTGAAAATTAATGCATATATTAATTTGTTAAGATATCAAAATGAGTGCAAGAATTCCCCTGAGCTGAAGAACAAATTGAACACGTTCTTGATGGGCTTATGCCTTGGGTTTCATTGGCATTGAAGCTCATGAAATCATGGCTGGCAGCTGCAGTTTTCTGTGTTAGGTAGTCTATAAGTCTTATTTACCTTGTCAATTGTCTGACATATAAGTGTTTTCATTCATCTTCTTTTGGAAAGCTTGTAGAAGCTTTATTGTCAATGAGGTTTCTATCCAGTTGCTCAATTTAGTTGAAACACACTAACAGTTTAACAGGCTATTAAGAGAATCACTCAAGATTGCACATTTATGTAGGATGATTACAGAAATTTTGCCTTCATGAGAAACAAAGATCAAGTTGTCTTACATTCCTATGTAAATTTAAAAATTAAATTAAATTTTAACAATAAAATTCAAACATTTGATATGTTTAGCAAAAACAGCTTAACAAGAATCCCTTAAAAGGATCAAGACTTTTCAGATTAAAAACTGAACATTAATTTGAACAGGTTCAATCTACTGATATGATATTCAGAAATATCTCTTAGGAATTGTTTTCTAAGAAAAACTGAAAAAAAATCCCTTATCCAGATTTTTATATAAAAACTGTATCCTTCTATATCACTTGTCTGGCAAAACATAAGTTTATGGATGTAAAAAGCATTGTGAATTATAGATATTTTCCATATTTTAGAATTATGATGTCAAAGGAGTGGCCAAGTGTGCAGGTGCAGATTACTGTAACCATAAGACACTTGCCTTATGAATAGGCTAATTAGTTGAGATGTAGAAAAAATTAGCACATTGCAGTGCTCATAATGCAAAAATCTGATGTTCAAACCAGCATGAAACTGGCATTTCTAATGGCAAAATTATCCAGGAATAATAAAACAGAACTAATTTCTCCTCCCCTCTGATTTTCAAAAGCAACATTTTATACAAAGTACCATAGTTGACTCTCCGAAGACAGCTCATATTTAGGTTTCTGTAGAATTCCTGAGGCTTTTTCCTTGTTTTGTGATTAAAATTTGTTGTTGAAGCATTTTCAAAATATTGTAATTAATTTAATTTGTCTACATGAATAGACTAGGTAGTGCAGCCAATTAAGACCCAGTATTTTGGCCCTAGGGTTTTAGTCTGAAACATCATTTAGACAGGAACTAATGCAATTATCCTTATCTGAATGCCCTGAAGGAGATAGGAAGCAAATGCCAATTTGGTCTCTTTACATGCGCAAAGAGACACTTCTCTACACATAATCAAAGTGGAAGCATTTTCAATAATATATGCAGACTAATTAAAAGCTCAATTAAAACAACTAAAAGAATCTTTACAGATGAACTTTATGAAAAACTATTTCTGCAGATAAAGTTTAGGACTCTCACAGAAATTTTATAAAATTATAATATTTATACATAAATACCCTTTTAAGTTCTGTCCTTGCAGCTGCTCTGTCTTGCTGCTTTCTTTTGAAAAATGATTGCAATGGGAAAACTACCTTCTTTTTAATCCTAACCCTTCTTTTTATCATGGTTGTTCCACAGCTACTATCTGAAAAGCTTTTTAGGCATTTTCATGTTCTACAAACTATGAAAATATGTTACACTGGCACTAGGTTCAGCTTCATTTCTTATTCCTTCAATAGTGAATAAAATCAATCCAACATATTTTTCTAAGATTATTGGGCTGACCTTGGTTGATAGGATCACTTCAGAAGTACATCATGTCCTTTAACAATGTTGTAACAGGCTGAATACTATAGAGATGTGTTTGTTTAAAGGCATAAACATCACCCAAATAAGCATGAGAAACATAAGAATATTCATCCTCCTCCTCTCGGTATCTGTTTCAGCTGCTGTACAATATTTGTAGGAGCTCTACTGAACAAAAAGTGCTTGAGAAGATTACTTCACAAGAACCTCTTAGCTCAGCAGCAAAGGGAAAAATAGGATATCTAAATGTTTTGCTCTTCTGTCAGTCTGGGGCTTTGTGACTAATTCTATATTTTTTATTGCAATTTTAATATCAACCAATTTAGTAAATAGACTATACAGCTAACCTTTTTTCTTAAATATGAAAAGCAGATTATCTTGGTTTATAGTAGGAGGAATGGTAATTATTGGTGGGTCTCCATCAAACGACAATAGATTAAGGGGCCTTTTGCTATGCTTTGGGATACCTCTGGATGGGGACTCAGGAACATAGGTCAAGAGAACTTTCTTTCAGTATTTTTTTTTTTAACAGGGGATTCTAATTCCACTGTCTGCACAGGTCTGTTTACTTTGAGCAGAAAGAAACTGCAAAATTTAACTAGCACAGTTGATCTCTCAAAAATCTGAGTTGAAGATACCCCAGTCTTTCCTAAACTGTCTGTTCAGTTCACTTCTATTGAGTGGTTTGATAAACTGGAAACCTCCAGGAAAGTCAGAGATTGGACGCAAACCTCTTCACAGTTTTGCTTTCTGCAGTTTTTCCTATCCAGTTTCTTTCACTTTGCAACCCCTGCCCCATACTTTTTTCAGCTGGCATTAATCTTTTTTACTAAATACAGGGCAGCTTATTTTCAGTATTTATTACCTTAACCCTTGAGCTTCAGGCTGTTCAGCAAAGAGGATTTGTTAACCAGGTACATATTTACAAGTGGGACTAAAAAGGGTCATGGTACAGTGCTGCCAAGTAAATTAGGCAAAGTCATGGAAGAGATCATGCTGTCAATCCCATGACCAGTTTTATGGCACTTGTATTGTACCAGATGAGTGTCTGTTATTAACACAGTTTTCTCTCCCTTGCAAAATTAAAAGACTATTCAGGTAATATATTCCCTTTAAATACTCTACAGAATCTAGCACTCTGGGAAGCCTTTTAAAACCTTCCACCTGAGATGATGGAAAATTTTTCCATGGAAAAAAACCTGGGGGTCCTGGTTGATGGCATGTTGAATATGAATCAGCAGTGCCCTGGCAGCTGGAGGGCCAACCTGGTCCTGGGGAACATTGCCAGCTGGTTGAGGGAGGGAATTTTCCTGCTCTGCACTGGGGCAGCCTCACCTTGAATATTGTGTGCAGTTTTCAGCACCACTATATAAGAAAGACTCTTAGAATGTTTCCAAAGGAGGACAATGAAGATGGTGAAGGACCTTGAAGGAAAGCCGTTTGAGGAGCAGCAGAGGGCACGTGGTCTGTTTAGCCTGGAGAAGAGAAGAGGAGACTGAGGGGAGAACTCATCATAATCTACGACTTCTTCATGAGGAAAAGAGGAAGGGCAGGCACAGATCTGTTCTCTGTGGTGACCAGTGACAGAACATGAGGGAATGGCCTGAAGTTGTGACAGGGGAGTTTTAGATCAGAAAGAAGAAGATTCTTCTCCCAGAGGTTGCTTGAGCACTGGAACAGGCTTTTCAGGGAGGTGGTCACAGTAGCAAACCTGACCAGAGTTCAAGAATCATTTGGAGGGTATTCTCAGACACATGGTGTTACTCTTGGGGATGGTCCTGTGAAGGGCTAAGAGCTGGACTTGATGACCCTTCCAACTCAGAATATTCTGTGATTTTGTGATTCTGTATTTTCCTGAACAGTATTTCAGACTTCTCACATCAGAATTTCATTTCCAGACTTTCCACTATTGGTAAATACAGCATTATTACTTGGGGTGTGAGAAAGTTTAAACAAAAAGTCTGAACTTTCATTATTGTATTTGCATTTGTTTTTGAATGATGATTTAGGCAACATAATCATAAGATGATTATTTTCCTAGTTTGACATGTCCAACTCCATTTAGGATATTAATGGTACTACACAGAAATGTCAAGATACTTTCACTTTATATGAGATAAAGTAACTGCTTTCATCCCTTTTATCCAGATGAGAACAATATAAACTTATAGGAAATTTTTGTGAGTAGAACAACTAATAGCACAGTTAGAAACAGAATTAAAGAAGTCTCCTTCTTTAGATTCCTTATTATGGTACTACATTTACAGCCATTTGAGCAATTATGTAGGAAAAAAATGATGCTCTTTTGATGAATGAGCTTTGAGGTCTGATTCCAAACACAAGCCCATCTGGCTTGCACAGGCAAGATGTTTCCTGACACAAAGAGAGACTAAATATTAATTTTTAAGCTCAAATTAAGCAGAATGGACTCAGAAGAATCAATAAAGATTGGTTACATTATGCCTGTTTTAAATTTTTTACTTATCTGATTTATTGTTATTTGCGGTGTTATTATTACTATAATTGTTATTATGTCCACATGATATGTAAAGCATACTAAACCATTTATAGGCCAGTTTAATGGGTTTACATTTCAGTACTTTAATGCTTTGAGTTTACAGACTTACATAACTGGTAATGTCCTTTTGTGAATTTCCTATTCAGAAATTATTATTTAGCATAAAACGATTTTCTTAAAGTTACCTTTTATGATCTCTTGCAAGCAGTCTACAGATTCATCATATTCTGACCACAGATTGAAAATCCAAGCTCGAGTGATAAGGCTACGCTAACAAAAATACTTTTAGCTGTGTTGAAGTACCGAATTATGGATATTCAACAAGAAGCAAAAAAGTTTAAGACAGTGTCTTAAATCTGTCTGTTTTATCCACGGACACAGTCTTGTTTACAAATTCATTTCTATGTCAGTGCAGACTGCTGCCAACCCTGAGCCCTCATAACAGTGGGTTTCAGGGTATTATTTGTTTGGTGGTTGTTGTGATGTGGGGTTTTTTGTTGGGTTTTTGTTGCTGTTTTTTGGGTTTTTTTGTTAGATGAATGGTCAGATTTAGTATCCTGATGCTACTTTTGTCAAGAAAGCCCCTATGCTATGTAAAATACTATATCATAATAATAGATAGATTAGGTTGAAATATACTGATCTGATTGACTTGATGGTGGATGGGAAGAAAATAGGACTGATTTTTAAAGGAAGGTTTTAAAAATTAGGAATTTCCAGTGGTGTCCAATCACAAGAATAGGTGTAGATGATCTGATTGTACCATGAATAGACATTTATCAGACAAGACTGTAATGCAGATTCAGGGACACACAAGTACTTCTGGCTATCTGAACTCACAGCTGAATATATGAGGGTGCGTGATATGAGGATACCACACCTACAGTACACAAGCTCTCATGTTCTGCTGGGCAATTTGACTTAGTAAATGATCCTCCTATAATACAGCCAACTTAGGTCTTGGTGAGAAAACAAGTACAGAGACCTATCCTGGGGCAGAAATATGGGATTATCAATCAGACTGATCCTTGTACAGGATCAGGTTGTCTCAGGCAAAACAACACAGGGGTGTGCAAACTTGCTGGGGGACATGGTGTTCAGCCACAGCCAAAGAATCAAAATCCTGCACAATAGATGTCTTTCTTAAAAAAAAAAATCTATTAAGGTAAAGCTTCTAAGCATCTGAAGTTTGTTGCTAACAGAAAAGGGAGGTTGTGTGTGGAAAACATGCTTTCTTATGTAGAGCTCAAGAGAAGAAAGTTGATTAAAGTAGCTTCTGATGGAAAATTCAAGCCAGATGTAGTTCCCTATGTTAACATGCAAGTAGGAGAAAAGGGTATTTAGCATTTGTGTTTTTTCTGATCTCCTGCTCCAGGATGTAGTGGGAATCATGTCAGTCAGAATTCTTATACTGTTGTATATTTTAATTATTAAACATGGTAGGCTCATTAAACTTGATCTGTTATCTATGCTTTTATTGAACGTTAGGTCCTACAAAAAATAGAATAAAAATTTTGAGTAATAAAAATAATGCTTAAAGTCGTAAAATATCACACAGATCTGAACGCTTTTGTCATGTTTCTCTTGGATTCTCATTAAGAGAGCTACTAATGCTTTATGGTGGAAACACTAAGTCTAAAAGACCCAATGTATTTTTAGTCCTGGCTTAAAAAAAATTATTTAAATAGATTTGGGCATGGGGACAGTATCATTTTATTCTTTCCAATTATACAGATTGGGATTTAAAAATTCACCCTCCTGGAAGTATTTAACATTGCCTTTGCCTGCTAACTTTTGTAGTTTTTCTCTTCTTATATAATTTTAATTTTGCAGGGAAAGAGCTAAATTATCATTCTATTAGCCAAAGGAAATTTCCTTACAAGACATCAGTGACAGTTCTTAGGAAATCTGCTCAATTTTAATGCCCTGTTACTTGTGCTAAACATGTCAATATTGTTATTTCTTTACCTCCCTACCAAGAGAAAGATATGAATCCTTCTGTGCTGGTTTAGAGGTAAACCGGCAGGAGAAATGGACCCACCACAAGAGAGATTATAAGTCAGAGTTACAATTTAATGAAAGATATTACCATAAATACACTGACACTGCTTTCAACTCACCAAAAACCCAGCAGTATAACCCAGTGTCTCGGGGCACAAGCCCAAAGGGGTTTGTTAGCCCTGGTGCTGAGACGCACAAGGTTCCCCCGAGTCCAAAGCAGAAAGAGGTGAAGAAATCTGTTGGTGCAGATGATGGCTGTGGTCTGGTCAGAAGTGATGGTCGTAGTCTGATCGAGAGTGGTGGTTTCTTCCTGTCGAGATCCTGCTGCTCCTCTGGATCCCACGAAGAGGTGTTCAAGTTCTTCTGAGCCCTGTTTATGTACCCTCAAGGAGCACTCAGTCCCTCCCCCAGGGCGGGGACTCACACAATGGGTGATTAACTCTGTGAGTCATGGGATATTGTTGAACCGTTGATGGCCCATTAGCACCCACACCCCCTCAGGCCGGGTGTGGAGGTGCTAACGACTTCCTGGGTAATTGCTGCGAATGGCCCATTATTCTTGGGGAATGAATAGAGGGTGTAGAATACACAGCCTTGATCACCCCACACACAGTGATAACCGGTGTCTTCTGCTGAACTAGGACACCTTCTCAATGTCCTCCTGTCTGGGTATTCAGTCATAAGCACTAGCAATGAGATAGGATAGTTACATACTACTGGTAAAATAGGGATAATGGTGGGTCTTGGTGTTGAAAGGCTGGTTAACTGATAGAATGTATTTTTGGCAGGTGGAAATAGCTATGTAGGCAGTCATGCTTAGTTTTAAATGAGCTATTCTTCTCTCAGGTAGAATTGCACCACCTGCCTTTCTTTAAAAAGAGTAATGTAATATCTAAGACACATTAAAGCTGTTTCTTTAAAAAAGCCACATTATTACAGCTATGAGATAATGCTGAGCATCCATTCTTCCACAGACACACAGCTACCATTCAAATCCATCCCTGAAGAAACAGGGTGATTAACACTTTCATAGATGTTTACACACAAATTACAACTGTCAAATTAGAAAACCCCACAAACCTGGGTTAAAAATATCAATAGAATTTTGGAATGATGTTTCATATACTTAGGGCTCTATTTCTGTATTTCATCTGCTAGACCTTACACAGGTGTGCCATCTTTAGCACGGAAGGAAAACTATTTATCATGAGGCTGGAAGAACTGGGCATGTGGCTTCCCTGGGACAGAGTGGAAAGAGAAAGGAAATGTCATTGCTGCCTAACACCTGAGATTCTGCCAAGCTGACAAAAATCGTCCTGCTGCTGTACAGGATCAAAAGGCTGAATTAGTTTTCATCTGCTTCCTGGAGCAGGTGCTGGGGCTAGAGTAGAAAACCATTACTGTTTCCATGCTTTTCTCAGGTATGCTGTGCATCACTTGGGGCATGTCGAGAATAAGATTACAGCACTGGCTGAAAATTAAGACTTTTTTTTTTACTTCATTCAAGAGGACACACCAGTAAAAAACTGCAACATAACATGCTTCCAGAGTGTCATTCAATGGGCGGGGAAATTTGCAGACTCATTGCTGGTCACACAAGACACACAAAAAGATGGGATGATTATATGCATAGAGCCAGATTTTCAGTTTGCCAGCCACTAGCAGTCTGACTGTAGCTGGAATTATGGGTGCTGAATATCCTTGCAAATTAGTTCCAGATGTTTCTAGTTTGATATGCAAATATGAAGGCAATGACTATTGTGAGAATTTGGGTCTATAATTTAATGAGTCCTTTTTCCAGGAATCTTGTAAACCTGGAAACTCTACTTTATATCATTTCTGAATGAGCCCTCAAGAAAATTCTAAACCTGTTAATGCTCTTGTGAAAAGTGATTGTATCACATCAAACACAAATTAAATAATGGGATGAAATTTTTTGTATAATATTTTAAAAAAACCTACTTTTTTATGAAGTTAAAGCCTTATATTCTATGAAATATCACATGCTGTTGTATGAATCATTTACACATTTTGCTTGAAAGGGGAGTGAGAAGTGTTATATCATGTGCAATGCAAGTACAGTGACCTCAGAAGAGAAATTTCACGTTCAGTTGATGCCTTAAGACTTTTATATATTTGTAGATTTTCATATAGCTGTATAGTTTCTCACTCTTAGGGTAGCAGTTAACAGTTTCTAAACCCCTTTCTCGTGGTTTGTGTTACATTCCTGAATTTCTGTTTAGCGGTCTTTTCAAGGAAAAAGATTTTAGCAAGGACATCTTGTTTGGGACACATGCCCCTGGAATGCAATAATAAGATATACTGTAGTCACAACAAGATAGAGAGCCCAGAACCCTTGAAAAGGCTTCAACAGGGCAGTTCTGAGGGTGGTATCAGGGGCAAATGGTTTTCAGATTGGATGTACCCATTAGATAAAGCAATTAGTTAAAGCTATAAAATTGTGAGAATTCTATGCTGGGGTGTGCACCTATGTGTTGTGTAGCACCTGAAAGCGCTTTCATTAAAGACCAGCTTTCTATTTTGTCTATATTAATACTGTCTTGAAAGTTCTTTTCTCCAATTTTAGGCAACACATTTAGACTTTTAAAATGTGTTATTTAAGTGTGAGTAATTTTCATTATCATGCATTCTCTACAAGGTGACCTGGAAAAGACTAGGGATTTTATTTATCGTAAATGTCAGGTGCACTTGCTAAGTGTGCATCAAGCTACAATTTAATCTCAAAGCTAAAACCAAGAATTGAAATCAGGGGAGATTTTAAGTTCAAGACTTTAAGAAGGTCGTGAGCAAGGTTTGAATAAGCAAATTCAGACATACACAGAGGGCACTTTTCATCAACTGAACGAGACAATTATGAGGGTGTCTTCAGCTCTTGAATATAAATCTGAGAAAAGAGAGCTCTGTGTGTAGGTAGGGTTTTCAACATCAGGACCATGAACTGAACACTCTTCTTCATAGGATATGCTACTGCCCAGACTTGTCTCCCTCTTAGTCTTTCCCCAGGCTGATGCTTTCTTCAATAATTCTATTTCTCTTATATTGAATAATTTCACTACTAGCAAATAATATCACTTTGTTAAAATTTATAAGGTGCCACATTTAGGCAAATGTAAAATTTTACCTCACCATATTCAGCACTGTTCAGGTCTCTTAAGAAGAGAAAGTATACTGATTACCCTTAACAGTAATTTTGTTCACGGACACTTCAGGATAGGTCTCTGGCATGCAAAATGACATCTGGGATTCTTATTTCTCCTGATCCTCATAGTACTTTTATTCCACCTGGAATGCCTGCCCTAGGCCAGTGTATTTGTTCACAGATCTTCTGAACAATATTGGGTCATACATGGACTGTTAAATCCTACTCTCAGATTAATATGGGTTGCCTTCTTTAAAGTAAACAAGCAATCTAAGTTGCTATATATATGTAAAGAATGCAAAGTCTTTATCAAGATTAAAGAGGCAATGAATCCAAAACTAACTTGTTTACGAATACAATTATGCAAGTTGACAGTGTTTTTGTAATCCATCATCTACTGTGTATAGTACTCATGCATGTCCCAGAAGATTAATATGGAGATGTAAAATAAATTGTTTTCTAAAGTTTGTTTTAGTGGGTTTTTGGTTTTGTTTGTTTGTTTATTTTTTCTTTACTAAATTTGTAATACAGTCTTTTTCAGCAGATGGTCAGTTCTAGTCCCTTTCATATTCATCTTTGTAAAAGACTCAGTTGCCAACTGATAATACTTCACTGCTGAATTTATCATTAGTGATATAATTACTCATTATGTACTGTGGAATAAAGTTAAAGAACTATCAACATGGTTATTTCTAACTCCAAACAAATTAAAAAGAAATATTTTTTAATATCTTAGCTCTCAGCTGATGTTAAGTTGTTTTAGAAGTCTACTTTTTTGCAATAGATCCTTCTATTTTGTCAGGTCTTGATTTTGAAAAGCTTCATGTTCAAGTACAGCATTGAGAAATATCTTCTGTTTTAAACATATTATGTCAGAAGCATATGTTTTGACATATCTGGACCTTAAGTGAAGTAACACACTCTGAACTTCTGCATGTGGGTTATTTTAAGAATCATACTCAGTGGTCAAAGATGTCTAATTGTAATACACACTGTAATGCTTACCCACAAAGAATTGCAGGTTTTCATCAGAATGAGAATGAACCACTGAATGTTAGCTCTTTTTTATTCCACAGCTGCTGGAACTTTTAAATAGTCAACCAGAATGAAATAAATGTATTTCCTCACAAAATGATATTACTATTTTCAGTAAAAGGTATGGTATATTACACATATTACATGTATGCAATGATTATGGAAGTCATTGCTAATGTTTTCTGGTGTTATATGGGTGGAGGATCTTGTCCATATGCTTGAAAAAATTGTTGTGATCTTTCAGTAATATGTCAGGGTTTTGTAAGAAACTGCAGTAAAAGATGTGATGTATTTCCTAAAGAAATATGTAGTAATTATGTATATATGGGAACTTTAGACAAAATATCACAAATAAAACCTTCTGAAAACTAAACTTAAATTAAAAATTTAAAGGATCTATCAATCAGCCCTGCAATTTCTAAGATGTTTCAGTATACTTCCAAGGACAAGAAAACATGTACTTCTGCATTTGCCTTTTTGTGAGCTTTTTTGCTGACAAGAAAAGTTCATAACTTTTAGGATTTCTCTTTATGCAGAGCTTTGGTGGGTCAAAAGGCTTCACACTTTTGTTTACCATTATACAGCTAATAAGCTAAGACTGATGTTAAGTGCTAATCCCAACAGAGTTGATTAAGATTAAGTGATTGACTAAAAGACTTTTATCTCTTAGGGAAGCATATTTAGGGATTTTGAAAGAATCTTCACTGTCCTTCCTCATCCTTGATATTAACAGAAAATGAAGGCTAATATAAGCTCACAAAAGTATAAAGTATATCAAGGGGTCCATTTCAAGCTAGTTAATAAAAAAAATTGAAGTCTGTATCAAACACTCAAAGTATTTATTGAAAAAATTGTCTTCCTTGCCATTTTTTCATTACATTGTGACTCTGTTCAGAAAAGCAATCCAGCATGTTTAGTAAGGGACATTTCCTGATCACTTAATCATGCTTTACACTATTATCTGCAGATTTCTATCAACTTTTCAAAATTTGTACTTTTTTTTAAATCAAATATTAACATTGCATAATTTTAATGTTACCTTGATATTCCTCAGTATGCCTACAACATTCGCTGTCATGTCAGTCATAACATTATCAGCTGTTCCAAATCACAGTCAAGAGGAAAATATAATTGATCATACTGACAGATCTTTTATTTTATATTTGTTTGTTTGTTTGTGGGAACCTGTTAGCTCTGTGGGTCTCTTGATAGAGCAAAGGGAGTCTGGCCTTGGCTAGATTCTGTGTGCTCGTAAAGATAAGCACCTGCAAAGGCTGTGGGAACTCAGAAGACAAGTACAGAGACAGTAGTTTGTAGCTAATAGCCAATGAGTGATTGTTTATGTGTGTGAGCACCAGTAATGTTAATGCACGTACACTTAGAGAATACTATAATTGTAGAAACTCCATTAATAAAGTGAGCTTTGTAGTTAATCCATATTGGATTGCCGCACTGCTCCATAAGCCCGCCTCCAACATTTGTTCTTTATAAACACCAACCAACTAACCAACCAACCAAAAACCAGGTAATTTCTTTTGTGCTTTTCCAATATACTTGTTAAATTCATCCTGATTTGCTTTCATATTCCCAGAACTATAAGACAAGATGATTTTAGAACTTTTTATGTGATTATAAAACTTAATACAAAGAATTCATAAGCCTCAATAATCTATAAACCATAATTGTATATTAAGTTTTGGTTCTCTTCCTTCTGGCAATAATACTGAGGGATAAAATCATGTAGGCTATGATGAAAATTCAGAAAACGATACAACTTGGTTAATAATCCTTACAGCAGTTGTTAGACTCTGTACCTCTTCAGGGCATCACAGTAGGTTATATAAACTAATAAATAAATCATTACCTAACATCAAATTGTGATAAAGGAACAGAGCATGTAGGATTTTTTGTGTCTTCTCCCAAATAAAAAGGGCTCCTGTTCATACTAGAAGGGTAGATATTTCTTTCTGGACATGTAAGCCTAAGATGTTAGCACAAGTAGATGGCAAATAATTTTCTAGAAGTATTTCCACCTTCTTCATGGCTCAATCAATATCAGAAAGAGAGGAGTGGACCTGGCATTAGGAGGATAAATACCTCCACCTCCCTCTTCCAGTTAAAAAAAAAAAACAAAAGAAACATCAGATTTAAAGAAAACAACAGAACAGCGTCAAAATTATTTAACAGAATAATTATTATTCATAGAATTTCTGTACACAAAAATACAACCCTTATATGGTTAGTGATCTTCTTAAAAACGTGATTTTTCTGAAAAAGACAAATTTCTTTTAGAAGGTTCTTTTGCACCAATGTCTCCTCCCCATTTTAACAAACCAACAAAAATGCCTCAAAACAATTTCCTCTTGAACATCCAAATAACCTCTAGGAAAAAAAAAATATATGTGAAGCTGGGGATCTGAGAGCTGTTTTGATTCTCAGTTATTTCCAAAAGTCAAAGCCCAAGACTTACATGCAATTACATGAAAATTTAAGGTATCTGTGATTATAATTGTGTATGCAAATAAGTGTTTTGAATATGCAAACACACAGATGCCTTTAAGCAGTTCAGATAGAAACAGTTTTTTAATGATTATATCAGGTAGTTTGTCAGGACTTAATAGATGCAAAGAATCTTATTTTACTACTTGTGCAAAATGGGCACCTACCTAAGTCACAGCTGCTGCACGCTCTGTATTAGATTTGTCTCCCTGTTCACAACATTGTGAACTTTTGCCCTTTTGATTAATTATTTTTAAAAGAGGATTGCTGTCAGTGAGAACTATGGTTGACATTTTTCCTATACATATTCCCCAATATATGTATATATATATATATATGAATATAGATATAAGTAAAATATTAAAGGTAGAAATTAGCAAGTGAAATATGAGTTTTGGTGGGCTTTGATGCAAAGGAGAGAAAATTATAATTCATTTAAACTTACCTTTCTTATTTTTAAGTACCTCCAATTTTATGTGTACAAATACAGTCATGACCATTCATAATGAAAGAATGATAGGTTTTAAACTTCGACCCAGAATACATAAAACTTTTGGTACAAATATATCTGTGTTACCAAAACACTCCAGAATGTCAACCAGAATGAATCAGAACTTTGTAGTTGCGTAAACCAGTCACTATGCCAGTATATGCAGAAAATTGTGAAATTCTCAACTGAGTGCCAGTGGAAAAGCAGAAAACATTATAATATAGGTAATGAAATCAGTATGGAAATCATATTTGAAAGTCATATATGAAAGAGCAAGTGTTTTTAATATTGGAGTTTGAAATTAAACCTTTATTAATATACTGTTGTGGGTTTCTCTGATTAGGTTTGGTTTTGTTTTTGTTTTTAATAAGAGGAAGATTGGCTTCTGTTGGAAGCCTCTGGAAGTTTCCCTCCATCCTATAGAGCAGAGCCAATTAGGACCAGCTCCAAAGAAGACTTCCTGCCTTTGAACCATTGAGTTACACCCCTGCATGAAAACATATTTAAGAAGTTGTGCAGTTGGAAATGGTCAACCATCAAGGTCAGTGCAGGAGGGAGAAACAGAGGGAGGGACCCCATGGATCAGGGGACTTAAAACTATTATTCCCTGACTATGTGGTGATGATTATGGTGATTACAGGCTGTCCCCTCGAAGTCCATGGGATCCATCGGGGTGCAAAGACCCCCCCTGTCGGAGCAGGGGGAGGTATGAGAGAGGTTGTTGCTTAGCAGGAAGCCCCCAAGATGGAGCAAAGGTCCTGCAAAGATTTGCAGCCAAGACCCACGGAGGGAGAAACCCACGCTTAGCAGGTACAGCCAGCTTACTATGAGAGATTGTACCACATGGAATGACCCACGAGAGCGCAGAGGATCTCTCTGGCATTGGGGGACCCCACGGAGTGCAGGGGAAGGACTCAGAGTTGTGATTCCCCTGTTACCATGGTGATGACTGTGGTGAAGTGAGCTGTCCCCTTTGCAGCCCACAGGAAAGCCCCCTGAGACAGTACATTTGGAAGAACTGTTGCTTAAGTCTTGGACTTATATCTGCGAATGGTTGACCCAACAACTGACTGTAAACCTTCCATTTCCCTTGTCCCCCACACCGTCAGGAGAAGGAGGGGGCATGGACAGGGTGGTGGTGTAAAGGTGTTTCTAACCTATTTCTATTTCTTACTTTTAGTTTTCAGTTTGTTAGTAATAAATTTAAGCATTTATTCTAAGTTCTGCTTTGCCCATGGTACTAATCAAAGCTCTTTTTTTGATTGTTATTCCTATCCATAAATTCTTAGCTGGTTTTTTCCTTCCCTCTGGAAGGTGAAAAGCGAGAGGAAAAAGGCCTTGAAAGAGTTTTGCTGCACACTAGGCATTTACTCAGGATCAAACCACCACAGTTTTTTTGGTGCCATGATTTAGATATGAGTAATGAGGATTTAATCTTGGGCAAAACAGACTGAAACAATATTGGATAATTTTTGTTGTAGTTTTAGTGAAATACAAAAGGTGGATTTTGTGTGGATTTTTCACTTAACTTTGTGTTAGGGTGCACACAGAAATTTTGAGAAATATACCAAAAATCACAGGGAGTCAAAGAACTCTGATTTGGGAGTTCAAGGGTTGCACTGAGCAATCTTACTTTGCTGGGAAGGACAAAGTCCCAAGACCTGCAAAGTGCCAGATGGACCTCAACTGGAAATAACTCAAACTCAGAGCAGACAGCCTAATGAGAAGGGAGCACAAGGTAGAGGGAAATGAAGAACTGAGAACAGCAGTGTGTGCCTGAAACTCTGTGTAACCCTGGCTGCAGGCTTTCCTCTGCATGTCCATTTCCTGCCTGATTCTAAACTGTGTACGTAAGTTGTCTTTTAGAGTTAAAGCAGAGGGAAATCGTTTCTTCTGACAGATCATAACAGAATCGAGTTTTCTTATCCTATGACCTTGCGGTCTGACCATTTTGAGGACAAACACAAACCTTTGCCTTATAGCCGTGTACTAGCTATCAACCTCCAGTACACGCCATTATCATTCCTCCTTTATGGCACAAGATTTTCTATGTAAATAATAAGAGGGATATACTGACCTCCTCCTGAAGTATGTATATGCTTAATAAAATCATAGAATGTCTTTGGTTGTAAGGGACCCTAGAGATCATCTAGTTCCAATCTCCCTGCTATGGACAGAGTTATCTTTCACTGGATCAGATTTCTCAGAGTTTCGTCTGGCATAACTTTAAACACTTCCAGGGATGGCATCTGGACAACCTGTGCCAATGATTCATCACCCTCACAGTAAAGAATTTATTCCTAATATCTATTCTAAACCTATTCTCTTTCAATTTGAAACCATTGCCCTTGTCTTGCCAATACATACTCTTGTAAAAAGTCTCTCATTGTCTTTCTTGTAGGCTCCCTTCAGGCACTGGAAGACCATAATGAGCCTTCTCTTCTACAGGCTGAACAATCTGAATTCTTTCAGCCTTTCCTCATAGGAAAGAAGCTCCATCTTTCTAATGTACTTGGTGGTCCTTCTCTGGACTCACTCCAACATGTTGATGTCCTTCTGGTTGTGAGGATCTGAGGGCTGGATGAAGCACTCCAGGTGAGGTCACGCTGGAGCAGACTAGAGGAGCAGAATCCCCTCCCTCGACCTGCTGGCCATGCTACTTTTGATGCAGCCCAGGACACAACTGTCTTTCTGGGCACATTGCTGAGTCATGTCCAGGTTCTAATCCACCAGCACTCCCAAATCCTTCTCAGCAGGGCTCTTCCTGATCTCTTCACCCCCCAGCCTGTATTGACATTTGAGTTTCCCCAGCATAGGTGTATCACCTTGCACTTGGTCTTGTTCAACCTCATGAGGTTCCCATGAGCCCATTTCTTGAACTTATCCACATCCTTCTGGATGCCATCCTGTCCTTCAACAGCACCACTCAACTTGTTGTCATCTGCAAATTTATAGACTGTGTTAAAACAAGTATCTAGGATAAGGCAATGCAAAATAGCTCTCCTGTAATGTCAGTATTAGAAAAATATCTAAAATAAGCCGAGATAAGAATTAAAACTGAAATAAATAATTTTTTCAGCAAATGACACAACACTTCTCACAAGTAGTAGAATGAGAGGAAACTGCTGCAAGTAGTGCCAGTGGAGGTTTAGATTTGATATTACGAAAAATGTCTTCACTGAAAGTAGTCAGGCATTGGAACAGGGAAGTGATGAAATCATCAATCCTGGGAGTTTTTAAAATGTGTGTATGTGGCACTTAGGGAAATTATTTAGCAGTGGACATAGTAGTGCTGTATTAAGGGTTAGATTCAAGGATCTTGGCTCTTGGATATTTTCCAACCTGAATAAGCTTCTGATTTTATGACTGAATTACAGAAATGTGAGACAAAATATTGCCACTATGAGATTATAGTTACTCCAGTGAAGGATTAGAAACAGAAGTTGAGGCATTTGAGAGTATTTAAAGGAAAAAAAAATCAATTTTGATGCAAGATGAGTAGCCTCTTTGAGGACTGTATTCTAGATGTAGCTAGATGAAGTAAGTGAATGAGTCTTTTTGTGACAATCATCTTAGCTGCAGTAATCTTTGAGATGTATTTAAGCATCCAGGCTTAAAGTTCAAGCTTCCAACATTCATTTTAACAGCAAAAGGACAGAAGGCATGAGTCATTTTAAAAGTACATGAACAGAAACCAGAACAGCAGACTAGATTAATGAAGAAAGCTTAGTAATTTCTGACCCCTTCTTAGACATTTACCTCACACAAGATTTTTCCTATATTTGTTTTGCAGCTATGCTAATGCTTTTCAGATGTGCCTATAAATGGTAAGACTGGAACTTGTGTGCATACACATCAGAGAACCAAAATAAATCTGACCCTAAGAACTGTGACAGAGCTGAATTTTCACTTGATTTGATGATGCCATATGGAGGCACAGAAGACACAACAGGAGATGCATAAAGAACATGCTTGTGGCAAGCATGGGAAAATAGAAATGCAACTTGACAAGTGTAACACTTCCAATAGCAGGTGAGGCTGAGGAAGGAATTGGTCTAATCCTCCTAGCTAGCTAGGAGCTGAGTGCTCACAGAAATCCAGCAACATTTATCAAATTGTTATCTGCATCTGAACTCAGCATAATTATATCAGATGGATACTACTATAGTATAATTCAGAAACAATAATCCCAATTACACTGTCTTTACTTATAATTTCACATTATATGTGATGTAATCTTTTTTAAAGGTTTGGGTTTGTTTTGTTTTGTTTTAAACATTAGAGACCATAAATACAGAGAAAAATGAATACTAGCTAGAGACAAAACAAATCAGAATCCATCATGAAATGATTCAGGACATGTTTGCAGATGAAAATAGAGCACTAAGGCAAGTGCTATATATAAAAAAAAAAAAAAAACAAAAAACTTACCGCAAAAGGGCATAAAGAAGTTTGTACAAGACATGGAAAGAAGAAGACATGACAAAGTTCATAGGAAAGTGTTCGTCTGTATATAGCTGCCACTTCAACACATCCCTGATCCTCAAAACTGCAATACAGAGAAAAAAATATGATGGAAAGAAACTCACTTTGGAGATCATCTTGAATTTAGAGAATAGTGCCATGTTGTGTTAAATTGTGTTTACCTTAGAAAATATATTTGTGTTGACTCACTTATATAACAAGCATTGCTAGAGGCTGGTGTTGCTCTGACTTTTATAACTATCCAACCCAATTACCTAATGAATTGAAAAAGACCTTCTAGAACCCACAGACTTTGGATGTAATGATTGGCAAGGGAAAGCAACATCAAGTAAAAAAAAAGATATTCATAACATGCTGTTTAACCACCTCTAGACCTCACTAGACAATGCCTAACAAAATACAAGGTAATCCAAAAGTAAATGTCTAAATCTGATCACTGAAGGAGTCACAATAGTGGCTGTAGTTTATACAGCACAGAATTTACCTAGAATTTCATGTATTTCTATCTCTTTCTTACAGTAGTTAAAGTGGAAGTAGGAAAGGGAGGTACTGGGAGTCAAGGTGATGTAGGATTTTTTATGTGGTTTTAGACTCAACCTGAACCTGATATGTAACCAGGGTACAGGTCTTCCTCCTGGAATCTAGCAAATATTTTCTGATTCAGCATTATAGGTATAATGGTTATAACCTTGATAGATTTGTCTAACCATGTGTATCTAACACTGAGTGCTATAAAGATGAGAATTTTGAAACTCCTACTAACAGGTCTGTTCAAATATATGACCACTGGAAAGAGTTTCCTTAATGAAAACTGAAACATGCATATGAACTTTTTTACTGTAAAAAAAAGGATACTTTTCCTGTAGTCTATCCAAGATGTATTCCCTTAATAAAAAAAAAAATACTTTTTTACTATTCATGTCAGTGATGACTAATCTGCTCTTAAATCTCAATTTCAATTTGTGAGTTATTGAATTAATTTTAAATTATTGTTTTATAGGCACTAAAGCAATGAGGTAAAAGTTTTTATATTTTCAAAAAATGCTTATATAGAAGTTTCTACTCCTACTGTAATATTTTTTTATCTTAAAAAGTCTATTTTTCATTAAATGTTATAATTTAACAAGCATTTTCAAGACACCTGATTTCATGGAATTCCCTTCCATTCATTCTTGTTTGAAACTTAGTAACAGCGAGCTAAATAGTTTGACAGTAAAGACACCTGTTTGAGATGAGAAAGTTATTAACCTTCCCTCTGAGAAAGAACTGGAATTTACTTAATGAACACTTATCAGCTTTTCAGACTAAAACAGACATTTGACTTTCAGACATTTGTACAAAACTTAGCAACTCATTGCATAACATGATGTCTCTTGCAGAGATAATTGCTCAGAAATTTCAAAGAAATTTATGTTTAATTAGAGAAGACATTTTTGACAATATTTATTTTTATCAGGGACATGCCATTTTGCATTTTGTAATAGAAATATTACAGAATATTACAAGATGCTCTTCACTAAATTGCTAAAAATATTTGGTTTTGAACCTTGGTATCTAACATGCCTTGTTACTTGAAGAAAAAAATAGCATGTATTCTGCAATTTCACTTTAAAAAAAAGCATTATTCCCTTAATTCTTCCTCATTTCCTCACTTTCCTCATTTCTTCCTCACTTCTCTCTATTTTAATATTGTCTCAGTCTGATAAGTGGTTCTTGCTGAGCTTATTAAGCTACACTTTTAAAGTGTGGCTACCAAATACTGTTACAATTTAAGGAATTTGTTTTAGAGGATTGCACCTGTTTTAAATATACTCTATGTATTTTATATAATCAGCTTATAAAAGATATCTTAGCACTTCAAATTAAAGTAAAATTATTCTATAGTTCTTCATCAAGTAAAAACCAAAACCATACAATCATATGGATGTATATTTTTAGCCTATTGGGTCACTGACAACCTAAATCTCAGCCTTCTGTATTAATTATATTTTGTGAGCCCATAGATTCAAGCAACATTTTGTGTCACTGAAAGGCTTTGTAAACTGAAACCCCAGATACACAGAGAGGACTCATCCAATGTCTTTACTTCCAAACATTGGCAAGAACTCTTGCAGGCATTCAGAGGGGAACACTGTCAAACAGAGCAATATTGCAGCTTCTCAAGAAATATTTTTTATAACCCTTATGCAAGTGTCTGAGCCTCTAATATCATATCTACAAAAAATCTTCATCCTGCCTGCTCATATGTTGTGGGTGGGTTTGGTTGTCTCTTCAATTTCCTTTTAATATGAGTCTTCATTTTAATAGGATTTCTTTTTCAGAAAACAGACACTTTATGTGGAAGAAAATATTATATTAAAAATTTATAATGATAACTCAACAGAAATATCCAGGTCCAATATTATAGACTTTGTTAATTTGGTACTCCTGGCTTTTTGTCCTCTGATTTATTTACCTAGTTCAAAATTTTTCCATACTTTTTATTTATTTATTTATTTTTCTAAAGCAGATTAATATCCTCTCCTTAGGTCAGAGAACAATGACATTTCTGGAAGGGTAAATCTTGAAGTTTGAGAAAGCACCAGAAGGATATTCAAAGTTAAAGAAATTTCTTATGTCTAAACCTTGATCTACTCAGACTCTTATTTAGGTTATTTTGAGAACAGTCTCATTAGAGACCATTTTGAGAAATGGTCAGGAGAGGAAGACCTGCCCCATGCATTTTTAAAAGACCATTGAACTTGCAGAGTATGTTGGAGAATGTATCTCAGTTCCCTTAGTTTAATATCTTTGGAAAAAAAATAATTTAAAATCAATGAATTTTGGCAAAGAGGGATAATTACAGTGCTGTTACAGATGAAGACTTGCATACTATGTGAAGCAGAAGGTTCAAAATTCTCTAGCAAGAATAATTCCATCTCTACTTCTCTGGCAAAATTAGCTGAAATTTTTCAGAGGCGCGATTTAAAGTAAAAAACAATTTTTTACTCATAACACTGCTGAAAAATTGCCAAATTCTTAGCAATAAGGCAAAAGCTTTAATGTTTAAGAACGGGACATTCTTAAGCCTGACTATTCACCTTTAGTTGTCCTGTCTAGCTTTCCAGTGAACCAGTTCCTGTCCTGAACTTCTAAAAGCATATTTACCTGCTGTCTTCTAACTTGGAACAAAAAACAACAACAAAAAAACCCCACCAGTTTATCTTGTTTTAAGATTGTGTTTACAATCATTGTGAAACTGTAAATAGCAAATGTGACAAACTTATTACTACATGAAGAATTGGTTATTTGGCATTCCTGCCATTTTCCTCTTGTGGTCAGTTATACCTACAGTAAGCAAATACTAAAAGCTGCTTAGGGAGTAAAGGATTATTGCAACAGTGTTTTAAAGATAGAAAGGAGTGATTCCACAGGTACAAAAGAACAAGGAAGATCTGAAATGGTTTTCTTGACATTGTGCTTTCCCCTGTACATCCATTATTGACCATCAGCATCTTCAAGCTGGGCTATATGGTGGTTTTTAAATGAACTGGCATGTCTGCCAATAAACTGAAAGGAAAAACAGACAAGAAAGAACAAACTTCAGAAGCTCCTGTTAATCCATTTAAGACTTCTACTTCATTTACCACAAACCAAAAATAAGTAAAGCATTATAGTTTTGCAGCCTTGTAGAGAAAACCTGACAGGGGCTACATGACAGTTATGCCAATTGCTCAGTTTGCATTACTCACCAATCTTTCAGCTTTTGCTGCCTTCTGTGATCTAAGACTACAGCAAGGATTGATTCGGGTTGTTTCCTGAGCAGTCACAATGTGAAGCTCAGGCTGCCTGCTGACATGGTGCAGTCATTTCAGTTCTCATGGGCTGAAATCTCAGGAATCAGCTGACTGTTACTAACTCATGAAGAAAACTCATTATGATACGCCTGGCACAGAGCACAAATGTAATTATATATCTACATGCAAATAGCAAAAAAGTTTTATCAGTTAAGGATGTCTGCTAATACTAAACAGATTGCTATTCAGATCATACTTTTCTCAAAAATAAAATTTGGAATTTTCCTTTTTCTGGATACTGAGGTTTTATATTTTTTCTAATACTTATTAAAGATTTAATTCAGAACAGTAAAGGGTTTTTAAAATTTTTTTAAAGGATCTACTAGTCTTAACTAGTCTTGTACAGAATTTTGGATATCCTCTAAGCTATTAAAAAAAAAAAGGAAATTATGCACTGCTGTAATTATATGGCCCTAATTATCAGAGTAACTCAGTGCCTTGCTTTCTTTAATAGATTAAGCCTATAACGTTTCTCAAAATCCAGAAAACTATGCCTTTTATACTAGTAGGGTAATATATGTGACTTGTCTTAAATCACGCAAGAAAGTTGTCACTGAACAGTTAACTGTATTTGACCAGGCAACCTCAGGCAAGCACATGAAACATTTCCTTCTGTTTCTGAAGGAAAAAAAACCAAACAACTAGATGGCCATTTTTCAGAGCGTGTTTTAGTCAAGAAATGTCCAATGTGATTATTGTGACTCATATGAGATGTTGTCTTAATAAATAGCTAAAGATCACAACGCTGAAGAATTGTTAATTCATCTGAGAAAGTAAAAATGTAAGTTCTGTTGATTTGTCTTCACCTTTGGTAGGCAGTTAAACTAGCATAAAAAGTTCATGTCATACATGGGCGTGAATGCAGAGTGCAGACTACAATACCAAGATGTTCATTTAGAAGTCAGATTCTATAATCAAATTTTTCTCTGAACTGATATTAGTTGCAGACCTCCACTCTGAATGTGCTGATGAGTAAAGAAAGGAAAGAATACACACTTAGAATAGTAGCTATTTACACCACTGACAGGTTTTGAGCGTTGACACTAAAGTAAGAAAATAAGTTAATTGTTTGGAGCTGTATTACAGACTCCTGGTATCACATGTTCAAATTTATTAAATATTCCCCCCAGGTTTAAAAATCAAAAAGATGTGTTTACAAATGGGCTGATGAGAAAGCTTCTTTCCTGGTTGTTGATGGAACACTGGGATTACTGAACTAATTTTTACAAGGCAAAATTTCTGCTAAGATTTCTATAGACAAATCTAAATTCTTCTTTAAAGAATAGAAAAAAGAAATAAAGAAATTAAACCAAAGTAGAAAGCATTAGCCTTTATATATTCAGAGATAACCCTAAAACAATGATTCTCTGGAGATAGGAGTCTTCTGATCCATGTTACAAATATAAAAACCCTTCAGACGTCAACTGATATGTATTGTAATACTGCAAAGAATTGATAGTTCTGATTTCAGATCTGCACAACATTCAAAATATTAATAAAACACTTAAACAGTCAATTAACTCACCCCTGGAAAATGAGGCTGAAATAAAAATAAGTCAAGTTGGTACAACTCCCTGAGCATAAATTTCTCTTTAGCAGATTCTCACTATTGACAGATATGGAAAATTGCTTCAGAGCTATACATAATAGAAAACCAAGGGTCACAATCCAAAAGAAGAAAATAAAACTCACAACATGCAATGGAAACCATGAAATGAATGACAGTGCAATTAATATGACAGAGAGAAGATGGAAACTTGTCAGAAATTGCTGCATGGTTGCTCAGGTTTGATAGGAGTGTGGAATTGATTTCTTCACACAATCTATTAGAAAAAAGATTTCAATCAAAAAGCAAGGGAATGAAACTTCAGTGTATATGTGCTTGACTCTGTGTGTGTATGTGTGTGTGTTTGAGTCCTTGTGTGGAGGCTGAGAACAGAGGAAGGAGCTTAGCTAAGGTGTTAGACCATGCAGATGATGAAAAAAGGTTCTGCTTTGAGACCATGAGAGGCAATAACTGCAGGAAAGCAGCAACAAGGACTTGGGACTGGCTTTAGGCCATTGAAAAATGATTTTTAATGCAATTACAAAGAAGTTAGACAACCATTCAAAAGTAAACAGTAAGAAAAGGTCTTTTTAGCTGCAGAAAGGCTTATCACTAACAATTCATTCTGTGACAGTTGTGAAGAAATTAGGCCTAAGTAGATTGTGTAAGAATGGAGGTGTGAAGTTGTTTTTGCCTGTGCTGTGAATCTGACTGAAAACATAGCCACTCTGCACAAAAGCTCTCTTGCAAAAGAAATTGTCTGCTCTTTACATCAAGAAAACTATTAGTTGTACTCTCAGGAAGTGACTACTGGAATCCTTCAGGGAAACACACAATAAAAATCCTTAACTGAGCAATGGCAGACATTTGGTACAACATCTCTACCAAAGGTCCATCAGGCTGAACATGTGTGTTAAAAGAAAGGGGGAAAATTGTTTAAAGAGCTCATCATTATGAACTGAGCTTCTACTGCCTTCAATCTCTATCAGTTCAGACAATAATGTAAGGGTAAAGTTCACTGGAGTAAAATTCTCATTATCCAACCCAGAAAGGAATTAATGGCTATTTCATATTGTGATTAGCTGTCATACTGACTGTTGTTGGCAATTATTAACTTGTGACTGTCTAATCTGTACCAGTTCAGCTGTAAAACATGCTGTCTGGGAGTGTCTGGTCATTGAAAAAAGGACTACTCAATAGATTACAAAATACTGAATCCACTAGTTCTTTACTGAATCCACTTCTAAATATTTGGAATTGAAAAAGACAGATAAAGGGAAATTAATGTATGATTTATTATATATTTCTACTTTTAATCTTGGCTTAAGGAGGCTCACTGCTGGAAACTACAGACTAATCACTCTCACTTCAGGGCCTGGTAAAGTTATGAAGGAGAATATTCTGGAAGATTCTGATAAACACCTGAAAGACAGCACAGTCATTGATCACAGCCAGCATGGCTTCATGAGAAGAAAGTACTGCTTATCAAACCTGATAAACCTGATTTCCTTTTATGACAAGGTAACCCACCTCATTAATTAAGGGGAACCAGGTGATGTAATCTTTTTGGATTTCAGTAACACTTTCGACACTGTCCCTCACAGGATCCTTCTGGACAAAATGTCCATCCCACAGCTGGATAAACACATCATGAGGTGCATGAGCAATTGACTTATGGGTCAAGCACAGAGGGTAATAGTGATTGACGTGACATCAGACTGGTGACCTGTCACTAGTAGGGTTCCACAGGGCTCCGTCTTGGGCTCTGTGCTCTTCAACACCTTCAGAAATGACTTGAACACAGGAGGGGATACTGAGCAAATTTGCAGACAACACAAAACTGGGAGGAGCTGTCAACTCACTCAGAGGCAGGGAGGCCCTGCAGAGAGACGTTGACAAATTAGAGGACTGGACAATCACCAACCATGTGAAATTCAACAAGGGAAAGTGCTGGATTCTGCACCTGGGAGGGGGCAATCCTGGATTGCTCAGTACAGACTAGGGAATGAGATGCTGGAAAGCAGTACTGTGGAAAGGGACCTGGGGGAGCTGGTGGATGGCAAGTTGGGTATGAGTCAGCAGTGCCCTGGCAGCCAGGAGGGCCAATCCTATCCTGGTGGCATCAGGGAAAGCATCACCAGCTGGTGAAGGGGGGGGATTGTCATGCTCTGCTCTGCACTGGTGTGACCTCACCTTGAATATTGTGTGCAGTTTTGGGCACTGGAATATAAGAAAGATATTAAATTATTAGAGAGTGTTCAAAGGAAGGCAATGAAGGTGGTGAAGGGCCTTGAGAGGAAGCTGTATAAGGAGCATCTGAGGTCACTTGGTCTGTTCAGTCTGGAGAAGAGGAGACAGTAGGGAGGTCTCATTGCAGTCTACTGCTGGTCTCTCCTCTGTGGTGACCAGTGACAGAACCTGAGGGAACGGCCTGAAGTTGTGTCAGGGGAGATTTAGGCTAGATAGAAAAAGTTCTTCCCCCAGAGGTTAGTTGAACACTGGAACAGGCTCCTCAGGGAAGTAGTCACAGCACCAAGCCTGACAGAGTTCCAGAAGGATTTGGACGATGCTCTCGGACACATGGTGTGACTCTTGCGGATGGTCCTGTGCAAGGCTAAGATTTGGATTTGATAATCTTTGTGGGTCCCTTCCAACTTGGCATACTCTGTGATTCTGAGATTCTATGAAGGTATATGTATGTTTTCCAGATTTCGAAAACTATCCTAACTTCAGGCTAGGAAGAATAAAGTTTGGAAACCGACATCAGCTGATGTCATATAGGTGCCATCAGAGCTCCATTTTGTTCTATGGTGACACATAATGACAATACTTGCTTTAAAGATCCCATATATAACTAATTTGTTGTGCAGCTTATTTTTATTTAACAATAGATTAAAATAAGAAAGAAACAAGATCTTCCTCACATTGAAATGCAAAGGTAATGGTCAGGTATGAGCAATTATTTTTGGTTTTTAAATTTGACTCAGCACTGCCTTAACACCAAATTGTGGCTTTTTCCATGCTCATTTTTGAATCACTGTGGTTTTGTTTTTTGTGGAGGTTTTATGTAGCAGAAATGCACATTATGCTGTGTTATGCTATATGCTATTATACTCAAAATATATAGTTCAACTACATATAAATAGCACCAGGTTTCAACAAGTGAAATAAATTGCTGTTTCTCCTATTCTTTCCAGCAAGCCAGTAAGGAGTTATTGAATTTCTTGCTTACACTTCTGGAAGTAAGTGACATGCTCACAGTATGTTCCTGCGCTTACTTATTATACATTTTGCAGAAAACACACTTTTACACTAAAAGGAATTCAAACAGAAAACATCAGTGTGTTAGCTAACATTTTTTATGAAACTGTATTATTGAGATCTTTATAAGGTGCTAACTTGTTCCTTCTAATAGGATTGTCAGAATCCAGGAAACCACTATAAGCAATTAAATGTACATAAGGAAGGCTTAATGATTACAACAACTACAATGCCTTAATATCTCTCTGAAGAGTACTCTAATTTGTCGGCAAAAACCTATAAATCCTACATAATTATAACCATTAAATACAACAATTGAGATTAAAGTGTGTTCTTAATAACCCTTTAATATACAGCCTATTTTAAATATTTTAATTAATTTAATGGAAAGATGTAATTGCCTGCATAATTTTCTCTTAAAATCCTTTGAGGTGAAGATCTGGCTGACACAAGTGTTGAATATCCTAAAGAAGCCTGCTTTAATTCTTTTGAATTCATAAGTGATTTAATGGATTCACCACTAAATGCTCAGAAAAAGTAATGTGTGAACTAAAAGTAAATGTCTTAATGGGAAATATTTTTTAAATAAAAATCGAATAGTTGTGTCACAATGGACTTTTTTACCATCAGGGGTGGGGTGTTGGCTTTGGTCTGTTTTGATTTTATTTTGTTGTCTTTGTAATATAAGGGACAGTTAAAGAAACAAAAAAGTGACCTGTTGAGGCTATAACCAGGATTAGTACACATGAGAGGTTTAGTGATCTAAATAACAACAGAATATTGCTGGTAGTACAGACATTATCAAAAATTACTTACAGAAACCTTGCTAAATACTCCTTCTTCAAAGGCTGAAACAATTAGAAATCTGTTTCCCTAAGATTATGCAGGACATAAAGTTGCAGGTATAAAGTCAAGTATACTGTATTTTCTCAATTATAAAAGTAAAGCAAAAATCTTTTCCTGATCCATAGTACATCACTCCTCAGTCACAGAGCTGACATATAAAACTATTCAAGCAATCATTTCCTCTATACCTAAGGGATATCCCAGGGGTTGTTCCTTATTTGTCTCTCAAGAAAACCTTACTATCATAATCAGGTTTCCTTTAGCTTTCTGAGACAAGCTAGGGACTAAGGGTGTGCTGACGTATGAAGCACAATGCAGAAGTGCACGTTTGCTCCAGCCATTTGTTTGGCTTACAGTTTCCTCAGGTTCAATTTTCAGTTAGTTTTTCTACACTGAATATAAACCCACTATATTTAGGGTTTTTTGCCCCCACGGATTATGAAGAACGAGTCATAAAATATGATGATAGCCACTTGTTAAAGCCAGAGATTTTATTTTGTTCTGTTCTTTCAATGCCAAAAAAAAAACCAAATAAAGTATGAAAAACTTGACAAATCATTAAAGGTAACGCAAATGGCATGTCACAGTAACGGATACCTGAAAATTGTCGGATGTTATTAAAACTATTCTTCAAGTTTGATATTTATGTGGGGGCTAACAGTTACAGGATTCCCTTTGGCATTTCAGGTCATGTTAGAACAGAGATGATTTTAATTATCTGGCTTTTGAGAATATTATGTTTCATGCATTTCCTGGTAATACAAAAGAAGTTGTACATCTCACATACTAAATGTTTGCATTTCCTGAGCATCCCTTCATACACACTTTATAGGCAGTTTCTGCCCTTCAAGTGTAGAGTGTTCAAAGTTAAATTTCACTCTGCATTAGGTCTTAATGATGATCCAATCCAAAGAAGCTGGCTTACTCAGCTTATAAACTCACAAGTGCAATGTATTTGTTCCAGCAACTTGGAAAACAGTAGATGCTGTTCCTGAACCACAGTTGCACACAAAATAATTGCGAACCATTGCCTGAATGAAAATCATCTGTACTTCAGTAGGAAAGGAAAAAAATTATATACAAGTCATTTTTGTCATTTGAAAAAACATATAGTTCCTGGACATGGATTCCAAAAGTAAATCTGCTGTTTCAGCAGACTCAGAGGTAACTACTTTAGAATGAACATTGTCAGTTCTCATTTTAATCACTGGGGGAAAAAAAAAAAGCTTTATGGAGTCATGCAAATCTTCTTTATCTGTGGTCTAGGATATATCTGTCACTCATATTGCTCTGTCTTTTTTTGGATCATCTGCTATTTAAACTGGGGTCAAAAATATTCAACTCAACCCTTCAGAGAGTATCAAGAGCATGCTCCCAAGTGAATGCTTTTGTTCTGAACAGTTTTTCCAACTCAAAGGTGTGGCAAGTTAGGACATATGGGAAAGTGTGGTGTGGTGTGAAGACTAGCTAGGATTACTGTGCAGTAGTGTTCAGCTTTTGTATGGAGGCCTCAAGCTGGCATCCAGGTGATAAATGGTAGCCTTAAGACCAGCTGTCCCCTAAAGATGTAGATTTTCTTATAATTTTTAAGTGTGTTTTCTCCATTAAGACTCGGATTTTTTCAACTGAAGTGTTGCATTCACATCAAGACTGCTGTTATGACCAGAAGTAGGGAAAATCATTTCCAACTACCTCCCATTTCTTTAGTAGATGTCGTTAAAAATGTAAGTCTTGATTAGACCTTTTCTCTTATGCAGGTGCTCATCTACTCTCTTGATGGAAGCAACTGAGAGACTAAGCCTTGCTTTTAGCCAAGTGCCATGTTGCACAGCAGAACTGATCAGCAGAACTGGACACCAGACTTTTTCCTTATCTACCAGACATTGACAGCCAATGCCATTATGACTTCTCTTTCTAGAGGAGAGAAAAGGAAAGTCTAGGAGCTACAATCAGTATCAGCTCTTAGTTTGAAAGATATGGAGAATAACTCTAGCTCATGAAATATACGTGTTCCCACAGTGACTACAGACAACCTCCTTTTTGCATCTCTAGCACCATGTAGGGCCCGTACAGGGTTTCAGGGTAGCAACTCTGGGCCACTGCTTTGTGACTTTTGAGGAATTCTCCATCACTCAGATGGTCTACCCTTCTGTCTCTGAGTCTTTTCCATATAGGTATTTTCAATTTTTTAAAGGAAACATTTGTCTTTCAAGCTGTAAAGTTTTTATAGAACTAGTTTATCATAAGTACAAGAGCCCTTTGGGCAATAATATGTGCAAGAAAGAGTGGATTCAGATAAATGAAGTACATACCCCATCTCTTTGGACAGTCTAGCCTAAAGTCTTGTGATCTTACAAGCTGTAATATACTGATGGATAGTAATTCTGTCTAAGGGTTAAACCAGAAATAAAATCTCTATCACTAAAGAATATAAGCAGTAAAATTTCTTTTCATCAGACTTATATGTGTTTTATTTTTGTGAAAAACAACCAACTGAAAAATCCTTTACATTTTCTTTAAATGGAAACCTGGGGGAAGGAACTTATGGCTAGGAGAAAAATCATCTACAGCCTTATATCAAATTTAAATATCTGGTTTCAAACTTCTCAATTTAAAACATCTTGTGGAGAGGTGAAACCAACTTAACTTATAAAAGAATGAATTTTGATAATTGTGCTTGATAACAAGTAGGAAATAAAGTTTTCAGTTTAGAGGAAATAAAAAAAAACAAATTAAAAAAAAAAAAAAACCAAAGCAAACAAAGAACCAAAGCCAAACCAAACATTCTGAGTAACTGGAACTTTTCAAAACTACAAAAAGTCACATTTGCTAATTCCTCAACAAATTAAATGAAAATATTACATGTCTTTTTTCTGTTCTTCCAGAGTATTTTAAGACTGTGTTTTGAGCTAAGCAAAGAAGAGAGGTTAAAAATCGGAAATATTAAAATTTTAAAATACAGATTAAGATTGATGTATGAATAGCAGATATTCCCAAGGATAATTTAATTTCAAAGTAAAACTGAGATTGGTGTTTATTAGAGCTTGATGTTGAAAACTTCCAGAGAAAACCCAGATCTAGCACTGTGGATATGTATGGCAGTTTGCAGCAAATTGTTTTTTAAACATGACAAATAAAGTCAATGCAGATGTTTTAAGACAATTCTCCTTTGAGACTCTTTAAAAGCCCAAAAAGCAAGATAATATTTGAAGTTAGCAGAATTATGACAATAAAAATCAATGTTTCTTTTTCTTTTTTTTTTTTTTAAAGAACTTTATAGAGTAAATGAAGGACTGCATATTTCCTTGTCTATCATGGTATATGTTTATTTCACTAGGTTTTAAATAATAAGAAGTAATTAAAGGTTCTCAAGTTCTCCTGTGTATTACTTGAATGTTACAGAGTAGTTTATTATTTTATATAAGTGAATTCTGTGTCTATATTGCATTTTCACTTTGCAACACAACCAAATGTGAAGCAGTAGAAAATCAATGCTTTAGTGGGATAAGTGGTAAATGAAGCAAACAGACTGATGCTTCTTTTTGACTTTTTTCCTCTGGAAGCTGGAATCTGTGAGCTAACACATTGCAGAACCTGAAAGCATGTTCACATTTTATTATAACTTGTTTTAGAACTAACAGCATCTTCCTTTACTCACTGGGTCCAAATCATAGGTTTAGTCTCAGGCAGAAACAGATGTCATCTCTTTCACAGATTGTAACTGTAATCAAGGTTTTATCAAAGCTGGTTTAGGTTCTTTATATTGTAAATGAGCTTCTTAATCCATTAGGCTGATTATGCAAAGCATAATCCAGGGGCAGCCTTTCAAAGTTCATTTTATAAATGGAACACGGCTATCTTGCTTTTAAAGATTTCTGAAAAATGATTGCCAGTTCCACACATTTGGGTGCATCTCTGATGGGAAATGTAAATGGACTTGATAATGATTGCCGAATGTCGGGAAACTGCATGAGGCTTTTTATTAACTTTGATAAGTTATACTATATGCAGACGGGCCAGTAAACTAGTTCAATTTTTTATTTTTTTTTAACCTTGAAAAAAGAAAAGAAGCTATTTGGCACAAGACACATGGATGGCTCTTTCCTTACCCCCCAAAAAGCCCAAACAAACAAAAAAAAAAACCCACCACAACAAAACATTACCTGCAAAACCCCAAAACACCACTAACCTCCCCAAAATCCCAACTCCTTTCAGGCTTTCATTTTCAGATTTTCTCACTAAGACAACTTTCAGAAAAGTGATGGTTACAATAATGCTATATATCTAGAACTGGTGTGCAATTAACAAAGTTCTGTGTTTTTAAATTTACATTTAAAAATGGTAAGTATTAAATGTGCTAACTCTAGAGGGAAAATTCCTTCTGAAATACTCTGAAGACATACTGTGCCACTCCTATTTCCCACCATCCATGAAATACAACACATTACAAGCAGAGCACAGATCCACAGGCAGGGTGTGAGTGTTTGGAAACATTAGAAACCCTTTGTGCAACACCATTAGCAGAGCATTTTAATTGTTTTGCATGGAGAAAGTGTTTTGTTCCTGAAAGTGTATTTCTGTGGTAAGATGACTAAAATTGTACTAAACATATGCAACTGTTTCACTGTTGCATTTTCGTGCAATGTTGTTTCAGGCATTTTGTGTGTAAAAGAATCCAAGGATTCTGTGAAAGAAGTAAAATAAGCATTCTGAATTAAGTTATAAAGATAATTCCATCCTTCACCATGTCAAATCTTCTGACTAGTATATTTGGAAGAGCTGGAATAAAATATACTCACAGATATATTTGTCAGATCAGAAGTACAGATATCTCAGGAATCAAGTGATAGTTTCTGGGGTTGCAATGTAGTTTATGAAAACTATTAACTGGGACTAATTCAACTACTAAATATCAAATGGCATGATTGCCTCATGTGGGACACTGAGAAAAAAAAATCCACTATTCCTACTACAGTGTCTTCATGAACAACGATAACAGGTGACACAGAGAGATTCCCAAGGGATTATCTATGTGACACTAAGTTTTGTGCTTCTGCAGCAGGGTCAGAATGTACATTATATGGCTGCTGTATCACACCACACACATGAAGGAAAAGATACATTTAAGAAACTTTTTTTGCTAACTTATCACAAAATTAAAACACGGATTCTCTTTTATTCTACCATAGTACAATTTGGCATAATTTCACTGAAGTCAAAAGATCAAGCTCAATTTACAACTATGAATATAGATGACCTAAAAAACTGTAGCTATGTCATCTAATATTAAATTATTATTCTTTAACATGGACTTCAGATTCATAATTGAATTAAAAATTTGGAGCAAAAACTTTTGCAGCTACAGTTTGAAAATAGAATAGAATATGAAGTATATTCTGCAGATATTAAAAGATCATTTTTTTTCATCTGCTTCAATTTAACAAAATTATGCATTAAAACAGAAAATCACACACACTGATTTTCTTGTTTTGGCCTGTATAGTAACAAGTTCTTCTTTCTAGCAAACAATGAGTTTTCTTAACTGTGGTCAAAAAAGTTTTCCAATTTTGGAAATTTGAGTTTATAGAGGACAAAACACTCCAGTGAAACATGTCAGCTTAATGACCACCAGCCCCACAACACAGCTACAAATGTTTATTTTTGCAGTATAAGCTCCCTCTTTCCCTAAAAACACAGTTCAAGCATGATCCTACTAATAGGGCGGAGGAGTTTCTTCCTGGACCACACTCTCTGTTTCAACCTATAATAGTTAAAACTTTTGGGTGCAATTCTATAGTTGGTTTGGGAGATGTACACATCAGGGACCAACAGTTGGTATGGACAAGTTTTAACATTTATATTGCTCTCCAATATGTGTGGCACTCTGTCACTATTCCATAATATATTTTGCAGATTCAAGCATATTCTTTTGAATACCCCAAGGCATGCAATGTGGACATTCAGATTAATGCTGTAAAAATCCAGACCTACTCCTCTCTGCAGTGATGCTTGCGTTATTTCATACAGTAACAAATTTAAAAATTAAACCCCCTGTATTATCTTGGGTCACCACTTGTGTCAAGGGACAAGAGTTAGGTAGCCTGAATCTAGTCAGCTTATGACCCTGTAGATTCAAGGCTAGAAAATATTTGCTGACAATTTATGTTTAAAGATATTTTTATGCATATAATTACAGTCAGAACTTAGGGTCAGAGATCAGAGCTCAAAGGCAGGACACAAATGCTTTCTGGCTTTTCAAGCTCTCCATCAAAGATCTGGAAAACAGTAAAGGCTTTCTGGCCTTCTGAGCTCCATGTTACAAAATAAAATATAGACAATTCTTTCTTTTTTTTTTTTTTTTTTTCTGAAATAACCTTTAAAACAGAATATTGTTTCCCCAGTTCAGAAATTTGTCAAATTTTGCATACAGGTCAATTTTTTTCCCCAAAAAATGATTAGTTCTAATGAGTCTGTATAGCTTATTATACAAGGAAGTGTACTGGAACTGAGCATTTTGTCTTGCCATTTTCATTCCTTTATCTCTCTTTGTCTTTCCTTCTATGTTCCAACCAAGGAGTTTATTTCTACACAATCCAAAGTTGATTTTAAATGAGTATAAACAAGGCATATTTCCCTGTGTACTTACAGTATTATTCATTATTTTTTACTGATCACATCTGTATTTCTGTATGTCAGTGGCTTGTCAATATAGTCCAAAGTGGGATCACCCAGAATCCTTACAGAATGTCATAGTATCATTTTCATTCCAATGCTCTCCCCTTTTGTCCATTAAATAAAAATGCAAATATTTCCCAATATTTCTTGCAGGCAATAAGATTTATGTAAGACTTCAGCACTAGTGACTAAACAAAGTACTGCAGCTGTTCAAACTTCCACTGCAAATTTTTCAGCTCAATGAGGTTACATGAGCTCTATCATATTGCTTGCACATTATGCTGCAGCACTTCTACAGTGCTCGTCATGCTGTCCATTTTCAGCAATTTGTCAGCAAAGTGAGACAACAATTTGTCTCACTGTGGAGACTGTAGGCAAATGCTTATTTGGAGAACTACACAGACCATCTGCAGGGTCTAAATCACAACACACTAGGGATTAGAAAATGCACAACACAAGGGGACAATAAACAAGCAAGTAAAAACATCAACTACTATTCTTAAGTTGTTATTCCTGACCAGCTGTTGGCAGCAGGTACCTGTCTGAGGGGCAGCCATGGGGCCTGGCCCTGACAGCTGGGCTGGAGCTGGGTGGAAGTGGGCTGCAAGGAGACCCCTTGGGCTCTTTCCCCTGGCTCAGGGATGTTCAAGCTCAGAACTCGTTCATGTCCAGCACTTCTTGGCAGCTGTAGTGCTACATGGCTGTGGCCTGAGGGTGACTGCCTCATTTTATCCTTAAGAAATAACAAAGTCATAAAATAATGAACATCACTAATGAAATGCATTGGACTTTTTTATTTCTTCATGCAGCATCACAATTGTCAGTTTTCACCAGCTCTTATTAAGATGTTATCATGTCCCAGAAAGAGGAGAGCAGTTAGCAAAGCTCAGGAAACAGATGATAATTTTTTTTTCCTCCACTGATTCCCATTAATTTTTAATAATTTTTCATTTATTCATTGCATTAAAGACATATAGTTCCAAGAGGACTTTCAGAAGTCACACAGTCTACCCATTCTTGTTTGAAGGGAAGGATAACTATATTTAAGGTTGTTTTAATTTGGTTTATAATCCTTCAGAGAGACAGATTCTATAGTCCTCCTAGACAGTCTAACTCCATGCTTCATTTTCTTTAGCTTGGCCTTTGGTTTTCTACCTTTCTATTCAGCATATTAACACACTAAGCATTCTAGGATACGAAAATTCTAAATTCTCCTACTGTGCAACCATGTTTTCATCAAACTGAGCTTTTAATTTTTGCATCCTACCTCGATACAAGTGCTTCACTCTTCTAGGTCTTTTCCACCATAAATGATTTTTACCATTTTGTTCTTGTGGTGTTTATTTAGCTAGGCTAAACCAGGCCAAATCCCTCAACTATTCCTCATTAATCTCTCATTTTAAGCCTCCTGGTATTATTCTCTTTCACATTTTTTATAGGGTGGTTATATTTTATAGAATTTTTTTTTTTGCATGAAACTCGTGGTTGCCACATCAAGCAACAGACAATGATTTAAAGTAGACAAGAATTTTAATTTTTTATGTTTTACTCTCCTCTCCTCTCTGAGGCTTAGTCAACCAGCTCTAGGCTGCAAAATTATACTCATTTTATTTTCGGGTTTACAACTATTTATATTTTTTTCTTTTTCTCTGTATTTAGAGTAGGAGCAGTATTTTTATTTTTTAATTATTTTTTTAATGTAGGTGGAGTATTTTTAGTATACTGCATAAAACTTGAGAAAACACTATTTTAACTAGGTGGATTTGTATTTATGTCAGAATAAGTGTCCCAGCACCTAACCTGCCATTTCAAATGTTCTCTGCATGGAAGTGGAAAGTTATAACCCCTGTGGAAAGTTTCTGAAGGTTGTTTCTCTCCTGAGAGATTTAAGAGTGCCAGACATGTTCAGAGTATTTGAAATCTCACAAAAAAAGTCAAAATTCATAAATACTATATTAAGTAGGGTATCTGAGGGACAAAAAATCCCAACAAAACAAACAAACAAAAAACCCCAACAAAATAAACAACCTCCCCTCCCCCAAAAAAAAAAACCAAAAAAAAACCCCAAAAAACCCCATCAAACCCCAAAACCAAACAAAAAATTACAACCCAAAACTTTAAAACGTGATTTTCTGCTTCTCAGAATGTAGCAATAGTAATTTATTATATACCAACTTGCATCAGGCTACGAAGGGATTATTGGCAGAGTAGCACAAAATACCTTTAAAGCATCTGATTTTAAATTTATTCTAGAGTCCTTCCTCTCTGTACTGAACTGTGATTATGACTTGATGAGTCAAGTGAACAGGGATGGATGCATCAGTCACACCAGTAAGTAAATTTACACCAAAGGGTAGTGCTGTAAGGCACAGGCCAGGAGGCTGCAATACCAAAACTATAGCCAGAATCACTCAGACATCAAAACCCTAATGTGTGCATGACGCTACATGACTTTTGTAATTTTCCAAGATATCTTCTTCACTGGTACACAGCAAATGCTCAGGGTAAGCACATTTTCTGCAGTTTTTTTTTTTTTTATTTATTTATCAAGGAAATCTACAGATATGTTGTTTAACACACTACAAAAAATATAGATTTCTCACAAGTAGTTCTGTATGTTTCAAAGGTTTCTGTATAATGTTGACTGGAGAAACATACTCTCATCTGCAGAATTTGAAATCCACCTTGATGACCTGGCTTTTCTTGCACAGGAAGAATCATTTTTTTTTCCTTTTTATTTCTATCTTATCACCCATAACTTGAAGTATAATCTTTATTAGTGAATTGGTATTTAGAACGTAGCACTGTCATCAGCAAAAATTGAAAATTCCCCATCTTCAGTTGTTGAGGTTTAGCCAGTTTCTTTGTCCAAATGCTGCATAGCCAAGACGTGAATCAGTAACCTATGGTCTCTAAAGTGGAATCCAGTGGGAGGCAGATGCTAGTTCTCTCTAATGTTTCAAAGGTATTGCTGACTAGAACTGATGGATTTTTTTTTCCAAGTTTCTCATTTATCACTCATGTCATTCTGGTTTTCATCAGACTGAATGCTTACTAAATTTTTGGCACTCTTCAGTCAACTCTATCTTTTATAGAAGAATAGTCAATCAATAACTCAGTAATTAATGACTAAAATTATCTGTGGGCTATTTTTAAAGGTAATATACCTGCGTGTTCGTGCACTGGAGTGTTCTGTCAGACTGTTTAGAACAACTTCCAAGCTTTGATCACTGCATTTGAAAATAAAGCCCCAAAATATCAAGAATGGATGTTTAGCAGACCTGCTAGAAGTCTCTAATAATATAGATTGAATGCATCTAGTAAGTTTCTCAGCCAGAATCAAAGGGATCACTATCAAAACCGAAGTCCTAGCTGCCAAGAGCCTGAAAACACAGCTTGTGGGAATCAGTGCAGAAGAATTGCAACCAGTGGAATCACTGCGCATACACTTTGCTGCACAAAGTTCTAGGGAGGATGAACCAAGTCTGTGTCGGATAACATTTATTTCTAAGTACACAGTGACCTAGCCATAGCTTCAAATTGCTTAGGGAAAACAAATACACATTCACATATGTACACTTCTCTAGGACTTGGCATTTTTAAAAGTGCAGAGAAAAAGAATTGTTTAGCCTTACAGAACCAATCTATGTGTTTTGCTAGTACATCCGACAACAAAAATTAGAAAGTCAGATGAAACATGAAAGAAGGAAATTAATTTGGCAAGGTGGCCCCCTTCCATCATGAAGAAAAAAGGAAAAAGAGCACATTCAATCACTCTAACTGACAAGAGGATTAAATACCCAGCTGAACAAGGGCAGAAACTGCTGCCTGACCTAAGGAATCATCTGCCAACACATTGATTTCTGAGGAAACTGAAGAGCAGGAGGGAAAAAAACAAGTTTCTAACTGTGACCAGACCTATCACCTTGCATTTCTAGATTCACACCTGGGAAAGAATCTGAAAACAATTCACCTGGTGTGGACAGATAAGAAGTTTGTCCCTAGAAAAAAAGAAAATGCAGCTATTTCTAGAAGAAGGCACTAAACTACATCTGGTGTTTTGTTTTGTTTCCTGGAGATAGCAAAGTCTCCATTTTAAATCATGAGGACTGTTAGTACCATTTACTGGGATAAAGGAATCTTAAAATACTTATACCAGTTTTAAGGATGCTTTGGTAATATACTTAAATAGGCAGGAAAATATGGTTCCTTTATTCTTGTAATCATAGGTGCAGATTAACACTCTAAAAAGTGCACTGGACTAATGTGTGTGCTCAGCTATCTCCCTATCATGGTCCAAATGCTCTGGTCCTTAAAATGGTATAAATTCCTGTGGTGTTACCTAAGTTAACTGTCAGGCACTACAAAGTTAGTTTCAGACAGCAAGAAAATTCAGGCAGGTGGTGGATATTTCCCTTGGTGGAGAATAGGGTAAGTTTAGGGAACGGGGAGCTAGAGTTATATTTGTTCATGATGGCTAATGTAAATCTTCATAAAATTCCAAAATGGATGCTTGTATCAGAAGCAATGTAAAGCTATACAGCAGCACTAGGGAGTGAAGGCAGAGGATGTCTCCTCTGATTTTCTCAACCCAGTTATGGACTCTGCATCTTGGTATCTCTGCCATCGGGGAACTTAATTTTCTTTGTCAGATTATGTTTTCCTGTTTCCATCTCATGACTTGATGAAGAATCCCAAAATGTTTAAAAAGCTGATTATCTCGTCATCAAGCATATCCTAAGAAAAATACTTTAAACTTTGAATAGGGTGTTATCAAGTGTCAGTATTATCTGAGGGGCATTCAAAAATAGTGCAAAATTAAGAAGCATATAAATAAATCTAATTTATAACTAAGCTAAACTTCAGGTCACCAAATTACCTGCCTTTCATATTTTAATGGCTTTTCTATTAGGGTCTCAAATGGGGTCATCTCAGCATTAAAACAACTTTCATATGGTATTACAAAATTTTCACATTTCCAGAGAAAATGCACAATAACATAATTAAAAATCAAGTTATTCATAATTATATAAACACATAACTAGGTACTATCCTTCTCCCTCTACCTCTCAATGTACATGTATTTCTCAGTGTGCGTGCATACATTATAGGCATTATAATTCTCATCTGATCCAACAAAAATTGCTTCACAAACTATAAGATAAACCTGTGAATAATACCACCAAAATTTGTTCTTTGAGAACAAAAATATATGATTGTTTTCTCTATTAGATTACCCTCTAGATAATTTCTATGATAAATACTACCTTCAGAGCTACACAGTCATGATCATCACTGTTGGAGTCTACTGCTGGGTAATGAAAAACTCTGAAGGTTTTTATCAGGTTTTGACTTACTACCTCAACCCAGATGCTCAGATCAGAAAAGAAGATGGACAAGATACAGGGAACTTTGTGTGCTTCCCTTATAGCCAGTTGCTAACAATGGCAAAACTGCTTTACACAGCTACATCCATAGATTGTCAAAAAAGAAATATCTCTCTCTCTCTAAAGATGTAAAACAAGACTGCAAAAAATCAGCTTCTGATTCCTGTGAAACTGTTCCAGTAATGCTTCCTGTAGAAACTTACACAATACAGTTTGTCATTGGTTTCAAATTTCAGCAGGCACTTATTCTTCTTGAACTCCTGTGGAGGACCGATATTTACTCTGGGTTCCATTTGAAGGGATATCTTGGAAATGAATAAAATCATTACTGAAATCTTATGAGGAAACACCACTTTTTAAGCATATAGCAAGCTACTGTGTTTCCTTAATACACTAAACCCACTATTCTACTGTTACAATTGTAGAATAGAATGAAGTAAATAGAATTCAAAATAGAATTCTTTTGTTCAACAACTTCAAAATATTGTAAATATTTATTGAGGCAGCTGTGAATCAGTTGCAGACATGGCTGGAAATAGCTGTGTTCAGCATGGGACATCATCTTTGCTACTAAAACTTTGACAACTGCACTCAATACAGCTTTGTGATGAATAGTGATGACTAAGGTTTGTTAGGCTTTGGCTGAACTTTTCTTAACCAGCCTGAAACTTTATTTGGTTTAGTCCTGACAGCAAGCTCTCCAATTATCTAAGTGACTATGGTGAATTTGTTTTGCTTTTTGATTATCATTGCATGGTACCATTACAGTTCTGTATAGGTAGAAATAGCAAACATACATATAGCTATTTCTTGTATAAGGAGGTTCTCATGCCCTTAACATAATGAGCTAATATAGAAAAATACAGGCCTGGTATGATAAGGACCTTGAAAAGTGGAGACAGGATGTGGGATAGAAGATTGTAGCTATAGAATGGTAAGACATAGGGTAATGGAGCACCCACAGTTATAAACATGACATGAAGACCTGGAGCTGGAAAACAGCTGGGTTTAGGGGTAATCATGTAAATTCAGAGATGGTGAGTGACCTTAGTTAATGACAATTCATGGCAACACCCACACACACCCCCCCCTTCCTCCCCAGCCAGGATGAAACACTTGCCTCAGGAATCAGAGCAGGGGAATGGTGAACAGAACCCCAGGAAAGAGGTAGAAACAAAAAAGTGTGTACATAACAAGTTTAACTGTATTATTATCATTAAGACCTTTCTTAAATGTAAGCTTTCTAACTTTTCAACTATTTTTTTTCCTTTTCAGTAACAACTAGATCTAGATGAATAATGATTAGAATTTTAAGATTGAAATTATAGTAATAATACATTCTCAACTTCACATATATATATTTTATATATATATATACAAATATATAAAATGTGCTTCTTCTTTACTCATCATCAAGATTTTGAGGGTAACACTGTAAGATAAGGGTTGAATTTGGAGAGTCTTGTTGGAACATAGACTATAAATAGAGTTTTTTAAGAGAGGTAGATTATTTACAAAAAACGTACAAGTACTTTACCATTAACATGAACTATGGACATCCCACTACAGCTAGTCATTGGTAACCCTCTGAGTCGTGGCTCTGAAACTCAGACCTTAGGTTCCAAGCACTCTTCAGGAGTCTCCACAAACACTGTCTCCAGTTCTTAGAAGGTACTATAAAATACACAAGTGTAAATCATACAACTTTATTTAATATATCCTAATTAAGGGTGTCCTCAAACCCTCCTTTTATCAAATATTACAGAAGTTCATTTGTTCTTTCCACATAAAGAAGAAACAGAAACAGCTGGAGAATGGTGGTTTGATCAGACTGACATTGAATGTAGGAGGCAGAAGTCAATTTTTATTTCAGGTTGAGGGAGAGCATCTTTCTGTAGTGATAAGGAACTAGATGACTTTTATCACTCTGAATTTCCTTTATTTTATAACTTCAAGCACATCAATTCACCCCGTTTCATTGTCTGTTCCTCTCCTACCTATTTAACTGTTTTGTTCACTGCAGTTGCTAACTTTTTAAGGCCATGACTGCCTCTCACTATCTGCATTTAATGATGGTCAAGTATAAAGTTAATAGCTTCCTATATTTTATCAAGATATCTTACTGTTGCCATGGTACAAAATGACAACATGTTTTCTGTGAAGTGGAAAGAAGGTTTTTAATGAATAAAAGAAAGAAAACTTTTTTTTTTTTCCAAAGGAAGAATACACCAAATATCAGAAATACATAGGCAGCCATTGTTTAACATTTAATATTTCTACAGGCAAAAGTACCAGCACAAACACATATAATGCAATCAAATCATTGCTCTGTGATGATGCTGGTGGTTTGTAGCTACCGTATCTTCAGATAGAAAAGCAGTTTCAGATCAAGTTCAACACAGCTTTACCCAGTGACACAGACCAAGTGGTGGATTGTCTGCTCTGACTGTGTCACTTGTAATGAGTGACTTTAATATCTATGCTAATAAAGCTTGCTGAATCCCCTGTATAAACTTGACACAAGTCCCAGTGGCAAAGAAGGAACAGGTATCTAAATTAAACTGAATCTGTCTTGATTGAAATGGGAGAAATCGTATTAACCAGTCACCTGTGGGTACATGTTATATGCTACCCTGTGCTGAGTTTGCTGGTATGAATGTCTGGCATATTAATGCATGTCAAGCTTTGACAAAGCAGATAATGTACAACGCCATCACTGAAAGAGGACAAATTAGCTCTCCATCTTAGCAGTTCTCTAAAATCTTTTTTTTCCTGCTAACAACCTACTTTACTACAGGCCTTTTGTCTGAAGTGGGATAGGGCTCATTCTGTTGTTTTCTACAAGCATGCACTAAAGTTCGTGACACATATAGTCCTCAGATAGCATGTGAAATCTACTTCAATCAGAGAGAAAACTCGTTACTGAAGGGGCTTACAGGGGTCTTGAGCTAGACTAACCCAGGTTTTAGTAAATCAGAAGGCTTTATTTACATATAGAGAGGTATTTGGATTATAATTCTGCAAGAATTATATAAAAATGCCTTATACCCTCAGGGCAATTACTGGTTTTTTTGAGAGTGCCCAGAAGCCTTCCTTACAGAATGGGATAAAAACATTGTTTTAGTTGTAAAAATATGGCATAATAAGGTCAGCATATCTAGGTGACCCAGGAGAGAAGACTCACAGAAGGCTGAATAATTCTCTTTTCAAGCCATGGAATTCATCCTCTGCCTGATATTTTTCCTGCCATAATTTCTATATATAATTTTCCAATACAGTGCTACAAAACCATAGCATAAAATAGTGATGGAATGGATTGGGTCTCATACTATGTCTCAAACTTTTCACAAATTGAAGCTGACTAACTACATTTTGGGCTGAGCAGACCTGTTGCTGGAGTAGAGGTCACAACAGGATGAAACAATTTGAATAGAAGTAACAGGCTGTGTAAACCTAATTTTAACTCTGTCTTCTGCAGGTTGTCTTCACTTAAGTATGATTAGTTTGGCTTTAAGTGAGTATATGAATTACATCCAAGAAGGGTTTAGAACGGGGTAATGATTTGAAATGCTGTTGAACAGTAGAGCAGATCAGTGCCAAGATGAATGAGAAGGATAGAAAAGGAAGACATTAGCATCTGCCTAAAATAGACACAGCAAAAAGATTTTAGGCAAAGCAAATCTAGTACACATTTAAACTCCTGCCAGTAGCTTGAAAAAAATTAATTTCTGCACTAGGGCATAGAAAGAAATATTGATTTCCAACTTCTCTGTGATTATTCAGTCAGAAACTCTTAAGAGAACAAGAAAATTTTGCTGAATTATATATTGAAAAAGTGGTGATGCATTACATTTTTACAGAACTTCTTTAGTCCTGTGCTACCTTTATCATGTCTGTTACAGTGTACCTTCCACCTCACATGGCACATTAATTTTCTTTACGAGCATTGGTGAATTTCAAACAAAATATTATCAAAAGAGTAAGTTAAGATTTATTTTTATTATTCACCCAAGGATTGTTCTCAAAACATTCTGATCCTTCAAATCAGGACACTTTATTGTTTTATTATTATATAGTATTCAGTTTACTTTTTCTAATTTGAAATCTATAAATTATTGTAAGTGGCATCAGCAATTAATCATTGATTTTTTTCAGAAATCTCATCTGAATTTGAATTCAGATGCCAATGTTTATAAAACCTTTTAGAAAAACCTTACCAGGAAGGAGAATTTCATAGAAGATTAATGAAGTTGAAAGGGTAGATAGAAAGAACATAAAGATTTCTGGAATAGTCAGAGTATTGTAACAAGTCCTCATGAGGAAACCAACATGCAATGCAAAGTGCTAATGTACATTTAATAGATGACTTATCATCAGCACCTACTTTATTAAACCTCCAACTTATGATTTGGTTATTTCTGAAAAATTAATGTTGAGACTTGCTTCTGAACAGCACTACAAATTGAAATTCACCTTTTAAATAATTTGAAGTGTTCCAAGTTGAGATGCAGTTTTCTGTGTGTTATAATAGAGATATGCTTCATTATTAAAATAGATTTTAAAACAAAAATTAATTAGATATTCTCTTTGTCCTGTTTACTTTTGTGTATTTTTGAAAGAACAAAAGCATTCAAGTCTTTCCTGTGTCCTAAAAAGTGATTAAAAATATTGAACAATAATTTTCATGTTTACTCAATTTCCTCATTTTCGAGGCTTCCTAAATTTTGCATTACCCTGCTCAGTAACGCACTGCTTTCAATATAATTTTCAGAAGAAGGCTGCTAAAAAGTTTGGGTTTTGTTAAGTATTAGTTCTTCATTTTATCAAATGTAAGCCTATGCATTTCTTGTTTGACCAAGTGCCCATTTGAATTAGGAGGTCGACCAGGATATTACATACAGTTACTGTTACCTAATGTAAGGCATGTTCAGGTAGAGATTTAAAGAGCCTGAGCCCTGGCAATAGTATATGTCTTCATGGTGAGTTTACTCAGCTCTCACTGATGAAAACCTTCATTATTTTACTTCGAATAAGGTTGTACTTATGGTTTATTTTACCTCACGTGGCCATCAGTCTTCTTAACTGACATATATGGAAGAGTAAACAAGAATTTTCAGATACAATTTAGCCAACAAGCAACATGCAATATTGAGGCCACATGAATAATTAGACCAAAGCTAATTCCTTCCTAAAATCTGATTCATTTTTAATCATATTTTCCTAAACATTAGGAACAAAAATTTTCTCCAAAGTAGTCTGAATTTGTCTTCATATGTAGCTATAGGTTGAACAGACTAACTTGTAACCAGACTTATAATCACATTTTGTAACTCACTAAAATATGTTAAACTAGTAATCCCTGGGGTCAGAATCTCTGGGGTCAGAAACTGTGTAGAGAGAATTGCCTAGCTGAAAAAAAACAAAAGCATGCACACTTGTATAACCCCTGTCCTTTATAACATAATTTTCTTCTGAACTATATGGTGGTTTATATGGCAATTTTTTTGGTTTAAGGAATAAGGGAATTAGATAGAGTTAGTAGAAACTCAGGGGAAAATTCTCCTTTAATAAAGCACAGAAGAGAACATCAGTAGTTCTTTCATCTTGTTTCTCTTTGAATATTTAGAGGTATTAAAAACCATCCAGCCCATCATGTTTACAGTAGTACACTTTGTTGCAATGATTGAATTTTTTTCAATTTTCCTGTCTGCAATCTGTTTCAGGATGTATTTTTATCTGTTTCACACTGCAAATATCACATTAATCACATTTAGCATCACAATGGAAAACAAGGTACTGACTAAATCCTGGGAAGATACTAAACACAGGTCAGGAGTATTGACAAAATAGGAAAGCCAGATTTAATATTCTCTAGTGCTTTACAAGTGTTTACAGAATTTACCCAGTTTCCTGGCCCCTGTAGTCAGCAGCTCTCATGATCAGAAGGACTTACTAGAACACAGTAGAACATGTTGAATGAATATTTGTTTTTCCACGTAGGAGAGGGACACCTGTTTGGAAGGTTGGAAGGGATACAGGACATGGTTCCAACAAATCATTCTTGACAGCTTAGCTGTACTTAACCTAGGTAATAAAAAAGTATGGTCAATTTTATTGGAAAAGCTTTTAGCATTAAGGTATTTTTAGATGACATTTCAATTCTATTCTTGTTTTTTTGTTGAGCATTTGCCACTGTAAGATAGTAATTTCAGAAATAATTGTCTGAGTGATGCAAATGACACCTTCTCTTATTTTTTCCCCCTTTTGCTGGTGGAAAATCGATTTGTGGTACTTCTTAGTCCTGCTTTTTTGTTAAAGCATAACTGTGTTAAATGCTGGACTAGCTACAAATATAAGATATAAACCAGATAGTACAGAAAGTCCAAAATGTGGGAATTAAGCAACATACATGCTAATATACTTTCTAGTTATGAACACGTCAGCTGAAAATGCCTTCAATGTGAAACTACATCTATATCACTATAACCAATGTGATTACTAGCCTTGAGCAAAGAATGTGAGAAGATTCTATGTTTGGGAAGGGCTCATCCACTGCGTCTCTAAGCATTCTCAGTGCACTTCACCTTAATAATCAAATCAGACTTGTTTTGGTGTCATGACTGTCACCTAAGCTGTATCCTCACTCATTATGGTATATTCATCTGTATAATAGGAGTTTGAACAAAGGGATAGGCAGAGATAGATTAGTATCTTACACATGTGAATCACAGGTATAAAATGTCTTAATATTAGGTGGAAAAAAATGAAGTGAAAGAAAAAGAACTTAATGTAAAAACAGAGGTCTGCAGGTCTGCTGGTACTAAATTTCCAGTCATCCAGAGACCTGAGAAAGCACAAATTCATGAATAAGCTGCATCCAAGAGAAAATAGGACTTAATTGTTGAACATCTGTAAGCTTGGTATGAGGGATAACCCTGAGTTCTTATCACTATGTTTGACAAATATAGCACACATTGGGAAAAGAAACTACAGTAGAGAATTGCAGGTGTTTCCCTTGTAGTAGTATCATCCCTACTACAGTCTTCAGTGAAAAAAACCAAAAACAAAACCAAACACAATTGTTTGAAGCTCTTTGATTTAAAAGAGTATTTTGCAAAACACTCCATACAAGGATTGCTCTTTATTTGTATGAATATCTTACTATTACACATCAATTAACGTCTTCAAGCATCAGTTACCAAGTATTCCACTAGTGGAAAAATGGTCTTTTATTTACCACTTTACTGCCCATAAATTTGAAGAACTCCGTAATGTTTGTTGAATTGTCTGAGGGAATTAATATTGAATTGGAGGTTGCGGGTTTTTTTTTTAATTCTACTGATTAAATATTTAATTTGCTCTGATTTTATAGATCATTGAGTCCAGAGTAGATTGTTTATATTTTTTAAAGGCCTTCTGTTTTTTATGTAAGCCTTTACGACTTCATCAAAATGACATCTGCTTCCCTCACCTGCACTTGGAATTACTTACATTTAATTTAGTACTTTTCCCAAATGTTTCTTGATAATTTTTACTTGGGAGGGGAGTGGTTTTTGTGTTGAAGTTTTATTTCATAGCTATGAAGAATAATGCACTCGGTATTAAAATATCCAATTGCCATTTATATTCCCCAAGAATCAGGGTACATAAGCCAAATTGTGCATTCTTTTCTCTTAGTACTTATTGTGTTCCCTTTGTATAACTTAACAGCTGATTCCACTCAATATGGTGTAAGCTAAAGTGGGTTGAGTCATAGGTGTTTCAAAGACCTATGATGATGTCAGAAGTCTCACCACAGTATATCTACACAGAGACTGAGAACAAAGCTATATCGGAGGCATTTCTCATATCTCTTTTTAAAGAAACAGTGTTTCTATCAAAAGGTGCAACATATCCTACCTGTAAATACAGGTCGTTCAGAGTAGTTATTACCTGTGTTCCTGCTGAGTTCCTGCATTTGGATGGCTGTGTGCTTGCTTGTTTTAAGTTACATACATGGAATTTTACTTTTTATAGCTGCACTCACAGTATTTTCTTATGATTGTGCCTGTGTTGTCTTTAATTGTGTTGGTATCTGGAGCCAGCCTTGAGTGATATAACATGAACAAGATGCATTTAGTTTTGTTCCTGTGTTTTGCAACAACCTATGCATTTTGGTGTTCTATGCTTCCACAAGAGCATAGGAATTGTGCCCATCTATGTTACACTGAATAAAAGCAAATACAATCTACAGAACACGTAAAATATCTTCTTTTAGAACTAATTGATTCTTCACATACAATTCTTTTTAACCCATTAATTTCTGCTAGTGCAGGGGCTAACCTATTCCTTGGGCTTTCTATTCGGAGAAATTTTTTTCTACTAGTTAATGTTTGGTAAATGTTTTAATATCATCGTCATCTGTTCATTTGATTTTTTTTTAAAGGTTTTGTCCTTCTATGAAATGGTGCAAAGGAGACTGCTACAGGAATTTCACTTCCTGGATTCTTATTACTTTCACAGTAGACCTTTGTAATTTTGCGGTCTTGCACTATCAGTACAGAAGGCAGCAGATTGTCAGGAATGTTCTCTAAGGAGCTGTGATTTGCTCCAGCTTCTACTTGGTGTCCAGTCATGGTGTATACTGTGCTTATGAGACTTCTGTAACAGTGGTAAATACTGCTTTATTTATCTCAGTTCATTTCATTACTATCATTGATTTTGAAGTCAGTTGACCTGCTTCCTGCAACAATTTTTGTGCTGTTTTATTGTCATTTGATTTTGAAGTGACTCTTCTTGTTGAAGGGAAATGTTTTATCCAAATTGATGCTACAGATTTTCTCTTTTTTTGGTTTCTTATAAATATCACATAATTTGGTTAAACTGAGTATCAGTCTGCTTGGCTAAATTACACCTGTCATGAATTCTAATGTGGGGTTTTTTTGAGTAAAGGCTTTACATTTTGTTTGGATGTTTCAGTTCATTCAGGTCAAATCTGATGCCTCCTGTTTGTAATAAATGATCAGTGTCACTTGATCAACTCAAATTTCCATTCCGTTGTGATGCAGTCTTTGTGTGTTTTGCTGGTGGATAGTAGCATCAGATTTCTATCATTTCATCCACTCTGCTTAACACAAGAAATGCCCTAGTGACAGTTTCAGTACCTGTTAACTAATGTTATAGCACTTCCTCCTATTTTGTTCATAAGCTGTGCAGAAGACATTCAAGAGAGCAATCAGTTTCCCATGGAGAGCATGAGCTGGCGCTATTCATACTGAGTATCCAGGACATGAATATGTTGCCTGCCAAAATGTGAAGTGGGCACACTGCATTATTGCTTGCATCCAATCAGTTGACACACGTGGTCTCTTAACTTTTCAGTTAACCCACATGTGCTATTTTGGACATTATCCTTAAGTAAAATCATTGTGGCATATTCACTGCTGTCTCTGTATTTGCAAACACATCCATTTTGTAATGTTCCAGTAGGCACCCTACATCTTCAAGGAAACCCAGAATTTCTAGATCTTCTCCATTGGGAGACATCTTTTTGTGGACCCAGCACCTACTTTGTCTGCACTTTAGGTCCCCTACTGGGAAGTATTAATAATGATGATCAGTTACTGATTTTGTTTTTAGAGTGTAAGTCAATCTTAATAAAAAAGGTTTTTTTGGATAAAAGATTGCCCGTCTCTGTGGATATTGCACACACTGTATACTAACAGCCCAGTCTTCCCACTAGAATTTATAACATTTTGCAAAGAATACATAAATTATTTCCCAATTTACTCTGTTACATAATAGAGAACTGATATAAAGATTGCTATTGAGATAAGTGTTGGAAAATTCAAATCTTTTAAAATCATGCTTTTTAGCCACTTACCTTGTATAAGGTTCAGTCCAACACTAACTAACCATTAAAAAAACAAAAAGGAAGAAAAAGGACTGGTTGGGGTTTTTTATATTAGGTTTGTTTGGTTTTGGTTGGGATTTTTTGTGGGTTTTTTTTATAGTCTCTTAAATCATGTGATGGGGTACAAGTTGGTGCACTTTTATGCTTTCAGTGAAAAAAAAAATGGAGATGGTATTTTAAAATGGCTTCTGAGTAAAGAAGCTATGTCTATAAAAACTTCCCCTTCAAAGTAATTTTTCTGTGGACTAAGAGCTAGACTGCCCTTAGAGGAAAGCTTTATCTGTTAGCATAACAACATTTTTTATTCTATATAGTTTCAGTAAGCTGTTCTTTTGTGGGTTTTGGTTTTTTTTATAGAACATAATACTCTGTGACTGAGAAAGCACACCCCTCTTGGAAGTCATGATCATAAATTTCAATACAAAATAAGTTTTTTCCAATGGAGTTCTCCCCAAAATTCTGTTTTACATATGATCAGATATTCAAGCATGTAGGCAGCAACAAGGATTGCGTGTGTTTATTTTCCACCTCTACTTGATAAAAGGAGGTTGAATCTCAGTGTAAAAAAATTGTATGCCACTGGTAATGTCGGTAATATGTTGCTTGAAGGGCTGAGATATTTCAAGTATTTGTTTTGAACTTTCAAATTATTAGTATGCTATCTGAGCATATATAGCAGATAATTGGTTGTTGGGGTTTTTTTGTTGTTTTTTTGTTTGTTTGTTTTTCTGTGAACCAAACAGTTTAACAGAATGATAAACTCACTTTCCTGCTTTCAAGCAAGTTCAAAGAAGAAACAAAAGAAAAAACATTAATTCCTTTCTTTCAGGCAATAAAATTACCACAAAACTAGTAAGTGTGAGATTACAGAATAAGTCAGAGAGTGTAATTCCCAGGAGAAATAATTTGGATTTGCTTGTGTAATATTATGAAGGTACAAAGGAGGAGATCAAGTAAGCAACAGCTGTGTAAAGCAATTGAAAACCTAATGGTCTTTCTCTCTGTCTTGGAGTGAGATGTAAATGAGAGAAAGAATGAAGATAATTTAAAATTGCAGCTGTAAGTAACGAATGTACTGGTGCTACTTCTGGAGAGAGTTTCCTGTTATATTTGGGGATTTTTACCCCCTGGGATTTTACATTTCCTTAAGGAATTTCCTTGTGGTGTTTCTGCAGCTCTGCTGTGGATCAGTTCAAAATGACTGTTAAAGAAAATACAAACTGTCTGCCCTCTGTTGTTTCTCTTATATCAGAGGATTGAATGGCTGGAGAATGGCAGTAATGTTATTTTCACTTGTGAATTTTCCTGCAGTATCTACAGTTTTCATTTTGCTTGACTTCCTTCATTATATCACATTGCATTCAAACATTGGTTCCACCTCCTGCAGAGGACTTTTTTTTCAGGTGACTAAAAGGTGCTGGCTTTGCTCAGAGACAGAGGAACTGACATATTCTGTATTAGAGTGTTTGATGATAGAAAAAGATATATTTTCTGCATCTATAAAGAGCTCATTTTGCAAAGCATACTTTAGACATACTGAGTTTAAGTACAGTTGAAAACAAAAATAAGTAGGGAAATAGCATATATACCTTCATAAAGGAATTCAGAGCAATTGAACACCCTTTTGCTAATCAGTGGAAAAACACTCTTTTCCACTTATATTGTTTCATACTTCCATTATAGCATCCTTAACTGGTATTCATATGTATAAAGCATATTTTTTCTATTGAATCAGGCCTTTAAGCAGGCAAATGATATATGTTAGCTTCCGATATACAACAATTATTTTCTTCAGTGTGTGAGGCTTATGTATTCCCATTTTTATTGCAAGGTATATAAGTGTCGAATAAATTTTACAGGCCAATGCAGTCTAAAATATGTAAGGTTATATTAATTAATGCATTCATTTATTAGCATATTCATTCTTGAACTGGTTTTTTTTTCAAAAAAAATTAAACATTATTTAATTTCTTTGTATCACGAACAACTTAAAAGTGACTACTCATGCATGCCCACAGCATAGTTTTGCTGTTCTAGAAGCTTTAAATTGCTACAATTAAGAGTAAGTAAACAGAGCAACTGAATGAATTTTCCCATTTTTAAAGTTATTTTTGAGTTTAACATTCTGATTAACAAGATAATAATTTCAATATTTCTTGACATTTTCCCTCTTTTTGGTAAATATCAGTAGTTAGGTCCATGTCCTAGCAGCAAGTGTCTTCTTTCTTTTCAATGACCATTCAAATGGTAGTCTAAATGCAGTATTATAAACATGTCCAAATATTTTATATTATCTAAGTGCAATCAGTTTTCCAAAAGAAAATTACTAATAAAATGTATAATGACTAAACACGGAAGTTTTTCTTTTCTACATTTTGAGAAGCATTTAAGTTTATTTGGTGTGTGACTTCATCGAGTAGCTTCTTTATATAATGGTGGTAATGAGCAAAGATGATATTATTTTTTCCTTTTGTTACTCATATTGTTGTAAACTTAAAGCCTGAGACACAATAATCAGAGACACTAGGAAATTCTTCACTGAACTCATCGGCTTCACTGGGCCTGATTCTAAATCTCCCAGCACTACTGATAGCCATTTGCAGCACTCCCCAGGAATCATGAAACAAGCCCTTAAAATTATTCCTGTACTGGATAGTTATAATAAAGGTATTCTATTTTTCTGTTGGAATGTCAATTCCCTAAAAAGTAGCTAGAAACTTGACCAGATTTAAGAGGTAATCATAGTTGTTTTATAGTCTGGTTTTAGAAAAGTAAATAACATAGGCCTATTTTTTTAATGAATTGTGACATTAAGCAGAGTCCCAAAAACAATTAGAGAATTAGGAAGTTTCTCATTTCTTTCACCTAGTAAGAAGCTTCTCTCATTTGTGACAATTCACTGCAACTTGCATTTGTATTGCAGATTTTTGTTTTCATCTACTCATCTCCCTATTATGCAACAGTTTCAATTTGGAAAATATTTACAAGTGCACAGTGGCTGTTTTTATATTGATAAATTTTTCATTTTAGTTTTTATTTTTGAGATGTACTTCTCCTGGATATAGTTTTAAATAGTACAGCAAATCACATAAATAATGAGCTAATTTATGTGCAACATACAGTTGACTCAATTCACGCAAATATATTCTGTGTAGTCACACAAAGCTGTTTCACAAGGATTTGTGGTTTGCTTAGTCAGCTTCCTACTCAGTGGAGGTTTGAGGTGTTTTGCGTTTTTTTGTTGTTTTCATAAGCTCTGTTTTAAGTCTCTTACAAACTGATTTGCATGAGCACTTTACTGTCTCAGTGTCCATGATTATGTTTATTTTGTGAACAAGGTAAAAATGGGCCATAAACCTTCTATTGCTCTTGTTAACTTAGAGCATCTGCTCTAGTAATAACCACCTGGTTGGATAACATTGACATCTGTGAATCTCTCAGCTGATGGACTTGCCCTTACTGAGCATGCCAGCAGAGATGATGAAAATATTATTAGAATTCTTATTATTAGAATTTCTTTTTGTAGTCTTATATACCTTTGCCGAAGTTGAAGCCTGGTGGTGTGACTTCTGTGCACTTTTTTCTTATTTCTACAGCTATAATTTTTATTTTGTGACACCTACCAAAACCCAATGTATACCTCCAATACTCTTATAAAAAGCTATAAAGAATATATTTGCTAGTGATATGTAAGTTTCAAGGAAGATGAAATGCAAGGAGAGTTTGACAGGCAGCTGAACACCAGCTCCCTTTAAATATGTAATATGCCTTTGATAAGTGTGATTGACAAATAGGTTTGTTGCACGATACTGACAAGTTTCGCTTCAAGTACTGCATGACTTTAATAAAAACAAGCAGAGTGGAAGCTCATGAGTTTCAATCATAACTGTACCTCAGGATTTAGGGACAGGTTTAGATAATTATGATCTCTGTCCAGAAAATATGCAGAAAGAAACAGAGGAAGTAATAAGGCTTTATTCCCTATCAAAACTGTTTGTTTGTTTGTTTTGATAACATCACTTCTCATTTCTCAACATTTGCAAACAAGCCTAAAAAGATGGAAAGCAGACAAATGGTATTATAGCTAGAGCTTCTGGGAACTCTCCTTTTCCCCTGAGAAAAAGATCTTTTCCTCCATCTAATTTTGAATCAGTGAAGTGAAGAGATATGTAATCTTTTCTTCCAGCTATAATTTAAATGCATGTGTGTACATGGTTGGTTGTTTGAGTTTTTTTTGAGTCTGTGTGTGAGGGAGTTATGTATGCCCCTATATATATATGTCTACATATGTTTATGCAGAAACATACAATGCCAACTTCCACTCTGAAACAAATCAATACACAATATTTTGGTTTGGCATCTTCAGGTAAAATACGCTTTCTCTGCAATTAATTTTTAAGAACTTTTTGCATCCTCTGGTTAGTTTCTCCTTGGTTTTTTTGCCTCCAGGCAAAGGACTCAGCTCTCCGACTGATGTGCTCTGAGCCTAATGCCAATGTAATCGTTTTCATCCTGTGAAAATTAAAGTTCTTGTTCTACAATTAATTCAAATTTCACATGATCTCACTGCTTGTCTTACAAGTTAATGTCCAAGGATTTGCAAATAGGATGCCAATGAAATGTAAAATGGTTTTAATAAGTATCATCTCATTCTACATTTTTATTGGGTTTTTTCCAGCTGAGTTTTGTGATAAGGGCAGATATCAAAACTTAGTCAACTTTGACTAGTTTAGATAGCCAGCTCACTTTGACTCTTCCACTAAATGGCTTATCTCAAGGAAGATTAATCCATCAGCTATTATTTAAAAGTTACGATGTGAATTTAATGCATGAAAAATTTGTGATAAAATGAACACCTCTGGGAGGGAAGCCAAGATTTCTGACTTCAGAGTTGTTTATATCAACTTGTCTTAAACAAAATATAAAAATAATGGGCTTGGAACGGGACAGTGCCTTACTTTTCCTTTTATCATTCTTAAAGCTCTCTCTACATGAGGCTTTCAATTCTTGGGTTATAAATACAGAACCATTACATGAAAGGTCTTCTGACATGCTTGTAAGAGGTGACTCTCTCCACTTTATGGGCAGAGTCCAACAGATTAAATATGCTCAAGGGAGATATTGAAGGATAAATTGTACATTCTAATGGACTTACTCTTGAAGATGTGTGTCAAAATAAGCATTCACTGTGTCTATTATTTAAAAGCTGCCTAAAAGTTAAATTTCAAAGGTGTCCCATTATATGACAACCAGCAAAATCAGTGCAGAAAACAGGCCTTCCAGAGTGGTATTTTTTCTCAGCCACAAAGAATTTTACAAGTATAAACACAGAGTCACACACTGGAGATTTTTTTTCTCAATTGACTCAAGACAACTGAAGCAGATTAGAGGATATTTAGTGTTTAGATTAGAGATGATTAATTTAATCCACTCAGTATTCATGTATGCCATATAAGGATATGGTTCTAAACTTTTAATTGCAGCAAGACTTATAATGTTATTACTCTGGCTTTTTCCTGAGAAGTGGACATTTACACCTTCAAGCTGATAGACATTTGCCATCATCTGTAATCTGAAGATACTCTATATTTAAATCCAAGCAACCCCCCTCCCCCAAAAAAAGCTCACCTGAATGATTATCATAAGTTCCAATAATTTAATGGCAATAAATAAAAATACCAAATTCAATTAAAGGGATAAATAAATCTGGCCTGGAATCAAGTAATCCAGAAAAAAATGCAGAAACAATGAAATTAATTAATATTTTCCCACAAACACTGACACACAGACCCATGTATTGTTTTATTCAAAGGAAGTAAATACTTTTTTATTAACTTATTCTATTTTTTATTAACTTTATTTTACATGGAAAGTGGTTGGGGTTTTTTTGTTTGGTTTGGTTTGTTGGTTTTTTTCAAAACTAACCTAATATATTTCATACACAGTACAAAATCATAGAGAGTGCAGCAGTTTAGAAGTTAAAAATATTATTATACAATAAATAATTTTTTGCAAACCATTAAAGAAAAGCAAACTATCAGAAGAGGTAATGGCTTATCATGCAGTCAACAACAAAGTTGAACAAGTACAGACTCATGAACTAGCCCTTTAATTAAATGTATGAATTCATCCATAAAAGAGCTTTCACATTCCTTTACCATCATGGCTACCCCAGCAATAGCACCAATATAATTTTAAGACCTGTTAAAATCCTTTATTATGTACAACATAATTATATTCCATTTAGTCTGCATATTTCTTTCATGCATGACCAAATGTGTCAATACTTATACCTCTGCATAATATACAATATATATTGTAATTGATTAATTCAAATGTGTCTTTTCCTACTTTTGGAACTCTGCTGAACAAAGATCATGCTAATTACACAAAAATCAAACAACATACAGTGAGCTACATCTTAAAATACAGATTGGTAGTTAGAGAATAAGCAGTTTTCTGGAGATAGAAACAACATAGTAGCAGGTGGGTTTTAAACAATAACATCAAAATTCTCTTTTCATCTTTATTTGTATTGTTATCTACAGAAGACAAACAAACAAACAAACCCCCAAAGAAAAGGTAGCTCAATCTAAAGAAGTCAGAAGAGAGAAATCACCACAACCTAACCATCAAATTATCTGTGTAAAAGGCACTGCAAGATGTGATCAGCTATGAGTCTGTGAGACAGAATAACAATTCTACTGAACTGCTAAATCAGAACTTATATATATCCCATTAATGTGTATTTGGGATTCCTTCTTTACTGTAGATAACTGGTTTCTCCTATTGAAGAGACTTTTAATTCTAAATGATCTCATTCCACAAGTATAAGGAAAAAGGTAGCTATGAATCAACATACAGTAGGAGAAATGCATTAGGCATTCCTTTTCAGCACATTATTATTTAGAAATATTGCATGTAGTTTAGAACCTACAGCTTAGGCTTCTCGTCAATGCCTTTATACTGCAGAAATGTATGCTAAATCCTCATATAAATGAAGAGTTCAATACAACAAAATTCTAACAGAAACACCAAAGCGCATGTGATTAAATAAATCTAAACCAGCAGCATTCTTTTTCAGACTCCCCTATCCTGTCAAGCTCAATGAAAGTTGAAATTAATGAAGCATGTTAATCTGATGAATCTCAAGGTGTATACTACTGAAAGATACTTAGAGTCTCTGAGACTGCACCAGAAAGGGCAAAGGGAAAAAATAAAACACTGGAAACAGCATGAGGATTTAAAGGTGTGAGGCAAAAGGTATAGCCTTCTGTTTCAGTATGTTTTTTTATATTTATATAGACAGTGGTGGATAGCGAAATCACTGTATACTTCATCCATGTCCAGCTTTAATGGCTGATTGATCTATTTTATACATATTCCACTTTTTTTTTTCATATGTAAAGAAATATTTAAAACAAAATCCAGAAGACAAGCAAAAGCAAAACACAAACGCAAAAGCATCACAAAGTGCATACATGTTCTACCAACAAATTTAAAAAATGAAGCTATTTTTCTGCATGTACATTACAAGCCTTTTGCAAATAACTCTCTGAAGGGAAGCTTCCTGTTTACATATTTTTCCAATTTTCATTGTGGCACAGACTGAAAAAAGACAGTAAATGCCAGATGTAAAACTGAGCAGACACCATGGGTAGTGAGAGAGAGTTAGTGAGAGGGTAGTGAGTGAGTGTTAGAGAGTATTTGACCATTATTATACAAAGCAGTAGCTTATAAATCAATTCTTGCTACATTTCATAGCCTATATCTTGGCATAATGACCTCTGCTTTAATCAATATTTCCAATTGTACTAGGCTCCTATAGAGGACATTAAAGTGAATGTGGATTATTTTGGGATACAACTGTATTGACCAAACAATTACCTTGTGGAAACAGTATATCATTATGGCCACTTTCCTTATTAAAGAACTAATTCAGCATTTGAAACATGACCCTACTGCAGTGTCTTGCCACAAATGGCCTCCAAGCTCTCTAAGTATCTTATTCATAGAACCACCTTTGCTTCCACATATGAAACAAAAAAATATGAATTCTGTAAATTAGATTTCTATTGACAACTTACTATTGTTTTGCTACATTTTGAATTCATTTACTTTTTTAATTGCTTGCTAATTTTACACCAGTATTACTTTATGAGTTTCATCTTCTTAAATTTGGTTTTATTCTGAAGTCAAATTACTGAAGGAGTGTCATAGAATCATTAAGGTTGGAAAAGACCTCTAAGATCATTGAATCCAACTGTTGACCTAGAAGAAAACTTTGGGAGAAATTCTACAATTCTTTTCTTCAACTTTTAGAGCATCAAGATGTGGCTCGTCTGAATTATTAACTCAAGTTTCACAATGAGTCTTTTCACAGCTGCATATCTTAACCTTTTGCTCATTCCTTTTCACTGGAGAGCTGAAAACCCAATGTATTTTCCTACTTACTGAAGTCAATGTAAGTTAAAATGTTTGACTCATCTGAAATGCAGGCTTTTCAAATGCTGAGGTACAGTTTTAGGATTCTAAAGTAACCTTCTCTGACAATTTTTACGACATGGATAGAGGCTCTACAAGTAGAAAATGTGCAATTGGAAAGTACAAATCAACTGTTTGGGGTTTTGTTGATTTTGATTGTTCGTTTTGTATGTTTGTTTGGTTTTTGCTATTATACACAGAAAGTAGATAAAACTGATCTACTACCAGCTGAAGGATAAATATTCTCACTGCTCCTCCACCCAAAAAGTCTTTGTTGGTCAGAGAGCCCTCAGGGGTCAGAAAGTGAGACTTCTGTTGTGCCTTGAAGCTGGCTCATCCTCAGTGTTCTCTGCTTTTTATGTATCAGTATTTTTCCTCCTGAATCCTTAGCTTCTGCCTACAGCAATCACAACAATTACACTTACCTGTTACTAGTTTTGAATGTTAATAAAAATTTGCGAAGTAAAACTGCCAAGATCACCCAGATTAGCTGCGCTAAACCAGCACCTGGAACACAGAAATGCAAGGATGGTCACACAGCAAACTCAAACTGGTTGGAAGATAACAAACTAGGTATCCATCCCAGCTATATGCTTAAATTAATTGGGGTTGTGGAGTGGAAGAACAAATTGAGTGCCCATGGGAAGAAGTAGAGTTGCCATTTGAGGCTCCTGCTTTCTTTGTGCCTTTCCAGAAGCCTGCAGGGTTCCTAAGATAATACTTGCCATTCCCAATGGGAATATTCCAGTGTCCCTATGCACTGGACATCTCTCTTTAACCATGTAAATCAGTTCCTGCATAGCCACACAAAATGCAGTAATGTAGGTTAACAGTTTTGTAGGTTTCTTGTTTTTTAATTTATTTTAAACATTTTATTTCTATCTCTATAAAGATGCATCCCAAAATCTGCATTTCTATTGATAAATTGACATTGTGGTAGGATCCAAACAAGGTTACCATGCTCCTAGAAGTGTTTTCTGAATGCATAAAATAGGAGCGAGGGGCTGATATATTTTCCGAGTCTGGCCACTGACAAGAGGACTGGCTCCAGAAACATTGCAGAAAGTCAGTCTGTGTGATTACCTCAAGTAATATCATTGACCGCAGTGGAAGCCACCTGTCATACAGCAAGAAATGAGGAGATTCTCATAATTTTCAACAGTTTCTACTCCCAAAGTATGAAGGAATGTTACATACCATTCTAGAAATCAGAATTTCACCTTGTCCAAAGTTTCAGATGACATTATAATCACCAGACTCTGCACAATAAGAAGCTCCAGATTAACACAGTAAATAGCAGGAAACCCAGGGGATTGGACAGTGTGCCCATGGATAACCCAGTGATGGTTTTGACTGGGGTAGAATTAATTTGTTTCACAGTGCCTAGTATAGGGCCATGTTTTGGATTTGTGCTGAACACAGGATTGATAACATAAAGATGTTTTTTTTTGGTTGCTGAGCAGTGCTTACACAGAGCCAAGGGCTTTTCTGCTTTCTGTACTACCATGCTGGTGAGGAGATAGGAATGCATAGGAAACTGGGAAGAGATACAGAAAGGACAGCTGACCTAAACTGATCAAGGGGATATTCCATACTATGTGACAGTATACTCATTATATAGAGTGGGGGGAAGAAAAAAGAAAGGGATTGTTTGGAATGATGACATTCGGTCTTCCCAAGTCATTGTTAGGCAACATGGAGCCCTGCTCTCCTGGGCAGTGGTGAATGAATTCCTTGTTTTGCTTTGCTTGAAGGTATGGCTTTTGCTTTCCCTATTACACTGTCTTTCTCTCAACCCACAAGTTTTCTCATTTTTGCCCTTCTGATTCTCTCCCCAGTATGCTGGTGGGAAAGCAAGTAGCTGAACGGCACTTAGTTGCTGCCTGGGTTTAAAATGTAACACCAGAGCAGAAAATTAACTTTCTGTGAGATCATGGTGGTGTACCAATAGCTGGATAAGGGAATGTACTAGTGAAAAATCCTTTTGCTGATACGAAAGTTTTATTTCTTAATTACTGGTTGAGATTTTTTTTGTGGTTTTCTTTCTATGAGTTTTTTGGCATTGGAGATTAGAAAAACTATCTTGTATGTCCAATTAATTGGATAATTAATTTACTATGAAGAAGGAGAAAATATTAGTGCTGGAATTAGGACAAATAAACCCTGTAACTCAAATTCAAAATTATTGCTTGAGAAGAAGCCCTACCTTTCCCTACAAGGGTCAGAACTAACTTTATACACTGATATTAGCCAAGAGTTATTAGTCAAAGGATCTATGCTAGGCCTTGTAACCAAAAAGTGCTACAGTAGAGTCTTAGTTCAAGGAGTTGTCCAGTAGTTCAGGCTTTTACCTGAAAAGTAAGATCTGCTTCATCATACTTTGTGTTGCCTTGAGAAACTTCCAGACTTCCCTTTAGAAAATTTCCCAGTATGAGAGAGGAACTTCAGAATGACAAGTCACTGCTCTGGTTTGAGAGGGCACTGATTTGAAAAAGATCTTTCAGCTAGACAGAGTGCAAATTTGAACTTAGATCTCTAACATCCATTCAGTAAACCACTGAGGAAAACAGGAACAGTTTTTGCACTAGGGTAATCTAAAGGAGGTAAAACTCTCGATTTTCTATGAACTTTCTGGTTCTGCACATTATATATCTTGTGACATTTGTAGCTGTGCACCCATCACAGTTTGTAACCCTAATCATAACCCTAACCTGAACCCGAACCCGAACCCGAACCCTAACCCATCAGACTGAGGCTGTTTTCATGGTAACCTCTAATCCTTTCAAAATTAAATAAAGCATTGTTGCTTGTTGTTGCGTTTAAAAAATATATTTCAATAATATTTACTGGACCAGAAAAGGGCATTCTTCAACCTCAGGTTTGTCACAAAATAAAACTGCATTCTCCAACATGCTCTGACAATAGTAGATTCTATATGCATATACTGATAGATAGGCACAACCACATCTTATGTATTCCTCACAAATAAGCAAATATGCCCACACAAACCCTATGGAAAATTAGAATCTCTGACAAGTGACATACATTCATGTCATTACACACATCAACAGTGATATAAGACTACAGAAAAATAATGATTTTGGTTTTTTCAGGATACAGAGTCCAACTTCAAACATTCTTCAAAATATGATACAGGAATAAAAGTAGGATGACTATGTAACCTGGGCAAGATGGTAACAAAGATCCTATCACTGAGATACAAGATACTGTTTTTCACTAGATTGCCAGTAAGCTCCAAAACCTGCTTGGTACTCTGAAGATCTAAATCTAGTAGCTCTGAAGTTTAATCACTTTCTTGTGCTTAGTTTAATGTGGTTTTTGAAATACAGTACTGGATTACATAGATAGACAATAGACAACAATATGTTTGTTATGTTACATAAACTGAGACAAAAAGGAATAAAAGATGATAATTTACTGGTTCCTTTTTTTTGAACTTCTCTTCTTCTACTAACGGTGTCAGTGATAAACTAGATGTTAAAACCCTTGTGTAACAGAGATACAGAGTAATGCATATGATATGTTTTCTTATAATCTCTATATAATGATTTTAAGCACATAAGCATGACAATGACACTGATTTAATGAGAAAAATGAAATAGGAAAGCAGGGCTGAAATAAACAAATTTAGGAAGACTAAATTCCAAAACACTGATGTCATTAAAAGTTTAAAGTAACATTTTTATCCTTCCAGGTAGAAAAAAGTGTTTGAAGAGTTCCATGAAAAGTTTAGTTTTCTGATTAAATGTTACAAGCAATGGGAATGTGAGCCATTCCTCATACCAAGGAACATTTAAATCAAATATCCTATTTTTTTCAATTACCAGAAACAGATAATAAAATTACTATATCTGTCATTATATAAGTGCTTGTGTGTATATATATATATGCACATATCTATAAAATATCTTTTATAATCAGGTTCAAAGTACTTTCTCATGAGTAGCTGATTAGACACTGCAGACAAAAACGTAGATAATAATTTTAAGGAGAATATTTAAATTATTTATATAACTGTGTTTGATCACTGTTACTAAACTGTTATTTATCTCCCCAAGAGATAACGAATTTAGTTCTGACACTTTCCCACAGAATATTTCCAAACACTGAAAAATTGAAACAGATAACAGAAATAAGATTGTGACTTTGAAATATTATTTTGTTTTGTTAAACAAATAATGACTTGCTTACACACAAACACACACACATATGTGTGCATTTAGATAGTGGTATACAGGCACATAAATACAAACATATATCTATGTATGTTTTTTGTTTCTTTTTTTTTTTTAAATCCACTTTCGCCTAAATGAAATTTTGAAGATAAAGGAAATGTTACTTTCTATATTCCTCCTTTATGCCTATTTAATCTATTTCTCGACAATGCTTGGCCTTCATCAATTGTTTTTCATCCATCTGCAAGTTGGAGTGATTGCTACACCTGGAGTGATTGCTGGGAAATTATGCAGTCAGTCAATGTAAAATAAGTGTCTGGCATGCACTTGCAATTGCTTATACTTATAAATGACTTTGTATCTTCCAGTGGTTTAAAAACTAGAGAGGGCAATTTGGCATTCATTTTGGGACTCTGTAGATTAAATTGCTAGGAAATAAATGAATGTGATTAAATCCAACATCATTGGTGTCTGCATCTATTTCTGGCCACCAGAATGCCAATACTTTGCCTGCCACAATTGTGGGGATATTGTGGGGATCCTGGACTGCAGCAGTGGGTAGGACAATTTGTCAGTTTCTCGTAGGGTCTGATATATCTGTGTAATCTATCCATTAATCTATTCTGTAATTTTTTACTAATTCATGATTATCCATGTGCATTTATATGCTGTGATGCTACACAGCAGGGAGACACATAGCTTAGCTAATCAATGAGTCAGTCATGGGAAAAAAAGATACCTATGTTCAGAAAATACAAGAACTAATCCCCTGATGGGTGGTAGACTTAGTTAAGATATAAATATAAAGAGAAGAGTCTGAGACTGCCTCTCCTTCCTGATATGCAATTCTTCTGCGACATGGTACTGTAAAAATCTGAAATGAGAAAGTAATGCTTAAATTACAATCATTACAACTGAAAGAGAAAGAAAAAATCCAGCAGTCAGATAATACTTGATAGCATTTTTTAAAAGTTTTGTGAACAAATGAGTTCTAGTCCATTGTGTGAATTTAACTGCTATTTCTAAGATACATTATTCTGTCCTGAAACAGACGTAAATTATGTATACGTGAATGAACTTAGCCTGACTGGACATGTCATGCCTGAATTGGATGCTGTTGTTGCTGCTGTCTCTGGCATAACTGAAGCAGAGTCTGAGGAGTCTTGTGCAGCCTATCCAAACAGTGTAGCAAACATTTTTGCTTCATCATCTTCAAGAAATATCTTTGTAGAAGTGCATAATTTTTTTAAGCATTTTTAAAGGAGAGTTTTGGTCTAAGAAAGGCGTTCATCTAATTTTGGCATATGTGGTATCACAAAAATAAATTGCTGCAGAAGACTGGGATTTGCTTTTGCAATTAATCATACTTTCTGTTCCTTCTTGAAGGACTTAAAGATCACAATTACCTGTCTCAAGTTGCCTTCAAGGCCACAGAAGGAACTTGTCATAAGATAAGGAGAAAATTACAACAAGAAGGCACTAATTCCAGGACTGGCAGAGTTAAGATCCAGTTACACATCCTGGTTAACATATACAGACAAAAATTCTCTCTGTGGAAAACCATAGATAAGGAAGCAACTGCTCATACACACACTATCCCAAGTTATGGGAACACCTGTGCCCACCCCGTGGATACCCAGAACTTGGACTGCACAAAGATTATACCCCCAAAAGAACAAACAGGGACCCCACCACCGAGAAGCTCAGGGTGAAGAAGGATCAGTGGGACACTGCTGGATCTACATGAAGTGACTATCTTCTGCTTGCCCTCTCTCTCTCTCTCTCTCCCCTTCCCACCCCCTTTTTCTATTTCTTTCTATCTCTCTACCTCACATTTACTGTTAAATAAAATCCATATTATTGACTTCAACATATGATGACATTTGTACCTTAAGTTGGGCAGAAACATCTCTCAGTAATCAGATCATAACTGGTGAAACTGCAATCTGTGGTCTTGGGAGGATTAACTCATTGGCAAGTGAGCTTGATGCTGTCACTGTAGAGTGTCTTCTTAAAAATTCTCACCTTGAGAAGCACCAAATGATTAAACTAATGCAAAATATAAGAACCAGCCATAACAAGACTCCTTTTACCTGTTACCTTGCCACTACATAAACCTAGATCATTAAGAAAAAAAAATATTTTCATCAAATAATGACTGCTTTAATTCTGCAACTACTGTAAAACAAAATACAACAAAAGAGAATCCTTGTGTACAACCAAGTCTGAATGCCTACTATTAACTTGCATTTTTGTTTGAAAGGAAAAAAGACATGTTTTTATTTCAGCATCGATTCATACAATAGGTATACCTGTATTTAATTTTGGGAAAAACTTGAATGTTGATGCCCCTCCAAATTTCTGAATTCTCATGCACTCTCTGTTAAAATTTAGTTTTACATTCCTGTTGGATACACAGCACCAGCCTGTGCTTCATCTCGAGGATGGAAGATTTCCTATAAAAACGCCATTTAAGACTCTCCAGGGTTTAATTTTGTTGCTGTTGAAAAAATTGAGTTCTCATTATTGTCATAGTTTATTTCTGCACAGGTTAACACTTTGGTTGCAGATAGAATCAGCCTAGTGCTTTACAGAGTTTTGTATTTTGGGTTTTTTTAGCCCCATTGCATTTCCTTGGCTAAAAGGAAGAAAGCAAGAAAGTTTGTTGAAAGAAAATACCATTCAGCTGCTCCAGACATGGCAGCAGCAGGGGTGTGTGTAGAAGAGGAGACCAGGGGTTGACCTCAGCCAGTTACAGATGGTTCCAGGGAACTCCACAACAGGCAGAGCAGGCATTCCACAGGCCACAGCCAGCCCTGTGCTTTGCTCTGCCCCTAATCAGGTGGTTCCACTTGTGCCGCTTTTCTCTCCAGAATCTTGACTCCCCCTAGGCATCATTTCCTTTCTTAAACACTCTTTTGCAGCAGAATCCCTTGTGTGCTCCTCTGGGTGCCTCATCTTTGGGGCACAGAGGATAACTTTAGTCTGTTGTGGACAGGGACAAGCAACCTTAATGAGCTATTAGAGATTCTGTCACTAATGTGGTCACAGGCTGCTAATCATCAAAAGTTATTTCCATACTTGCATTTCTCCAGAACTTTTAAAGCATCATGTAGGTTACTTCTCAGCTTTTCCAAAGGTTTTCAGACATGATAAGAGGTTTTATATCTACTGGGGAACTCAAAATGTGCTTTGTTCTCATTTTCCTTAAATTTTCTCTCAGAAAGAAATAAAACTTATATAAATTCTATATTAAATTAGTAATCTGTTTTGACTTGTTCAGGATTATTCTTTAGCCATTGAACTCCCACCTACCACTCCTCTCTCCTTACAGGCATGCAAACATTCTTCCCACATCCTCAGTAGTTTTGGTGCAAGCAGAGGGTATTACTAGTTATGTCTAATCACTGAGCACATATTGCAATCCCACAGAGTCAGCAGAACTGAGCATCTGATTTGAACAGTAGTCACAGGCCTGTAAACCTGTGGGTAACCCAAACTGAATTGTTTGGTTACTTGCTGCATTTCCAGGGTGGTCCTATGAGCAGTAGGCTAAGAGAAACACAGTGCAGTTCTCCTCTGAGGCCTAAGACAATACTCTCATTGACATGATCTTTCACTGTGAAAGAGTGACAGACTATCATATGACAAAAAGTCTTTCTCTGACAGACTTAAAAAAGACTTAAACCACAAAAATATCCAAAAAAATCCGAAACACTTTGGAGGTTTCAGATCAAATGAAAGAACACCACACAAAGAAGTTTCCTAGTCAGAAGGGTCACTGAATCTATATTCCATAGCTGGTTTTGATTTCTTTACTGTGAAAAGCTTTTCAGGCCATGCAAAACTGGTTATGCACAGTTCTATGTTTCACACAGAATGAGTAAAGATGTATTTTCAGGTAGTGACAAACATCACTGTCATTTCTCAGCAAGTGTTCTTTCTTAACTCAAAAATGAAATCTGCACTAGCGGATAAGCCAATGTTTAAAAGTTCTTTAAACTACTGTTGTAAGCCATTGAAGCCCAACCTTCTTCTTTATAGGAAAGCACTCTTCCATGAGCAATTTATAATTCAGTGCTGAGGAAGCTCAAATGCACAACTGCATTACCTAATCCACTGCCACAAGGTAGAAGGGAAAAGAAAAAAGAAAAATGTTTTAAAATCAGTGACAGCATAAAAAAAAAGTATCTATTTGTGGGAAAAGGAGCACTGTGGTTGAACTATTTATTGAATTCGTTGTTTATCCTTGGAGCAGTGCTAACAGTTAAAATGGATGCATAAAGAATATCAAAGAAAATGAGGATCTAAATTGGGATAGCTAATGGTTCTGGGACGATTACAATTATAAAATGTTTATTTTTCAATTTTAAATTGATTTCACTCTATTTTACTATTTTAATTATCCAAGATAATCTTTGCCTGACTAACTAATTACATAATGGTTCAGATCACAAGCATTATGTCTTTTTCACTGTGCTCTAATACTTTTTATTGATCTGAATCATAGAATCCTTTTGTTTGAAAAAAGACCTTGAAGATCAAGTCCAACCATTAAGTTGGAACTAAAGTATTTATCACCAAATTCTGGTTAAAAACTGCAAAAGTTTCTTTTGGGTAGGAATTTCTTTCTCTGATTCAGTTTTGCAGGACTGTGTTATAAACTCACAAACACTGATTCCAGAAGAAAGTGTAATGTTATCTGACCAGGTTTCACTGTATCATCATCAAGACAAGCAATTTGATTGATGGGTACTTTTCAGAAGGCAACTGTTCTAGTGCCAGGTGTTTTCCACTGAAGATGTATAAACAATATAATCAAGTTATTTCTTTATCTCTGTTTAGAATAGATTAAGGCCATTTCAGTTTAAAGATTTTTCTTTGTAAGACATTCTGTCCAACCCCTAGTTCACATATGTGCCTTTTCTCTGTAGGTCTCTAAATATTTAGTCCTGTGTTTAAAAGAGAGACAGCAAAGCTTGAAACAGTTTTTACAGTTTTCACCAGTGCTGTATTCAGAGACAACATTAACTACACGCATTTGTATTTACTACATATTGAGTTATTTTCACTAGTTTACATGTTCACAGATAAACACTAAAATGACTGAATTACTGCCAAGGGACCAATCTTTCAGAATCTGAGGCAAGCCTATGTGTCTCAGCAAAGGTTAAGCAGAGTGATCCGTTACTTTTCCTAAACCAAGAAGACCTTTGCCTTTGCGAATTGTAACGATGCCAGCTTTCACTTGAATCACAAGTCATCAGTGGCATCTTGCTTTTACTAGAAAGAGTGAATCTCACACATTATTTATAGGAAAATTGTTAGTCAATCTTGTTCACAGTGAGCAGGGCTGAAATTGTCACAAACCCAGCATAATAGTGTGTGTATTTGAAGCTAGGAGATGCAGATTTTCATAAAAGTAGAATCCTTTCCCAGTGGGATCTACCTGTTCCACCCACCAGAGTTTGACAGAGGGGCCTGCAAGCTCTGTCTTTAAGAAAGCAAGATAGGTTGATACCAGATACTCAGTGCAGATACTGAGTGGAAACTAGTTCTAGTTGTGGACTTGAGACCTGACTACTTCTAGGTGGCTCCTAGATTTCTCCTAAGGCCATACCACAGATTTTTCAATATTTAGGCTGTAGGTATGCAGAAACAGCTCTGGGAGACAGTCTAATCTGCCTGTAGAGACATAGTTTATTAAACCTTAATCCTCTTCAAAGTACTGCCTGCTGTAGCCTCCTACTCTATCCAAATGATCTGCTCTCTTTGTTTTTACATCTCTTTTGCCATTGCTTTTATAACTCATTTTCATATGAATTAGAAGTGCCTATAAATAGTTAATATGCACTAATTATTATCCTTCTACTAAACCTGACATGAACTACATATTTCATCAGGAGATAGATATTTAAAAAAAAAAAAAATCTACCTGTAATTTCCTAAACTTTAATGTTTCCAATCGAGTTTATTGATTTTTAAATATTCTATCCACAGAGAAATATCTACTGAACAAAAATGTACACATAATATTCATATATGCAGACATGCTTGCTTCAGTTAACATATGCAGATATTTTTATGTTATTTATGTTGATGAGTCACAAGGTTAAAAATTCTATCCAGGCATATTAAATAAAGAGAATCATTGATTATAGCAATTTGTACATAATTCTACCAATAGTCAATTTAGTGAGAAAAAAAAAATCACAGAAGTTTTGATGAGCATTCCATGCAAGATTCAATCTTTCAAGACAGTGCTTGCATTCTGACAAGTAGCAAGTGGTTTCAAACCAGAGCTCCAAATTATAGTAGAATCAGAAAATATTATCAACTATTTGCAACCTCTTATATCACTCAAGACAGGCAGTAGGACTTCTGTACAGTATCAACTGCCTAGCAAACTGAACAGGAGATTGACTAAGGTATCAATTAACTAATTTTTTTGCTTTATTCTTAGAAAACATATTGTGATGTTTCCAATGGTATCAGCAGGGTCTGACTTCCAAAGAGGAGACACATAATACTGGTGTAATAGGGATTGCTGAGTTCAATTAGCATTTTGATACTATTTTTCAAGCAAGCCCAGAGGAAATAGCCCCTGCACATAAGATGTACAAGCTTTTCATAAACTCAGTTAATAAAAGGAATGGTTGAACTCTATTAGGGAAATACAATAATCAGAAAAGATCCTATGTCTAAGGTACAATTAATTGTTCTAAAAGAAGAATGCAGATGCCTTATCAGAATATTAGCAGAGAGAGTACTGACTCCCCTAGGTATAAAGGAAAAAGTAAAAATCCAGGGCGGGGGCAGCCAAGCATTAAGATAAAAACTGGGAATCTCCCCAAAGCACCCATCTAGTAGTTAGAAGAATCAACAAATCCAGCGGCAGGGCATCAGCAGCTGTATCATGTACATTAACACCACTCACAGCAACACACATGAATCTGATTGATTGTTTCCTGTGGCAGTAATTTTCTGGCCATCTTGCATCTTTCAGAGTTTGCCAGCACCTGACCCAGGTTATAAGGCAGGAAAGGGAAAGTTCATCAAGCTGGGGAAGCAGTCAGAACCCTGTTGGGTTAGACTCAACAACAGCAGCAGTTTTCCAGTATTTTTTGCCCTGTGTACCTGCTATGAAGCTCTGCATGCGTATGTTAAAAGACAGAGTTCAGAACCAAGTTCTGGTCTGAGAATTAGGTCAGGTAATCCCCAGCTCACATTTCAGTATGTTTCAAATATTTAAAAATTTATGAAATCTCTTTTTCTTATTTTTCTCCTTACTTGTAGGAAAGAGAGCTTGGTTGAATAATAGGATTATTCCTTCATTAATTCCTACCTGTCTTTTTCACAAGACTTTACTCAATACAATCTAAAGTGGAAGATAAATTAAGTTTTAAAGCAACAAGGGTTGTGTTCACACTTACTGCAGCAAGTAACACTACAAATTTCAATGTGAAATCCCAAATGAAGGGAAAATGATAATTACTTTAAGCAAGACTGTTTCTAATCACTCATACATACTCTAGTCTCAATTTCACTCCCTCATTTTCCCATGCTAACAAGTACCAAGTCTGCTTAAGTGCTCAGCCCGCAATTCTTTGCACCCCATGCAGAGGATGCCAGTTACTAGAACTATGTCCTTAATCAGTACTTTAGGTATGACCCATTGTGGTGTGTTTTGTAAGGACTTACAGACCGCAATTGACTGTCTCAAACATTGTTAAGGCCACAGAAGGACTTTGATGAATACCAGCTTCAATATTTACATTACAGATGTCTAAATTGTTTCTTGTGGGAGTAAACTCATAATCTAGGTTTGGCCAAAATTTCTATCCAGGGATAGTTTGAAGGCCAACCTTAAACTGCCAGCAAATTGCATAATTATGTTACCAATTGTGACTGGTTGAAATTGGCCAAATGCCAAGAGCCCACAGGGCCTGGGACAGAGGCCCCAAGACCCCTCCCAGCCACAGGGGGGCGAGGGGGAAAGAGGGGAAAAAAACCCACGAACCCAAACTTCAGTAGGACTAAAACGGTTTATATATAAATAAAGAGAGAGAGAGAGGGAGAAGGAAAAAGAAAACAAATTTTCACTTCCCTCTTATCCAAAAAATTGTTGCTCCCAAATCTCAGGGCCCCTCCTCCCAACTGGCTAATTAGCAGGTCCGTGCCTCGTCCCACTCCACAGTAGAGCAACCGCAGGGAGCTTCTCTGCCCTCCAGCCCTCCTGGAAGAAGGATGTCCCCCTGACTTCCAACTCCCCTCTTTATATCTTTGCTTACGTAAAGAAATGAGATGGAATACTTCCTTAGTTATGACCTTAGTTACTAGGAAGGTAAACCGAAACCACTACACCAATGTAAAGACGTATTTTGTAATTTCAATTCATATTGTTAGCCAAGTTTCACTGCATTGATCATTTTGAGAGAGCATGAGTCTGTGGATTACTATAATCTATAACAGCTTGCATGTAAAAGTCAAGAATTTTTGTCAAATGTGAAAGGAAATTGAGTTAACATTAATATTTCAAGCATCCAACAGCAAGGAAAAGTTCATGTACTGAAAAATTTGCTTGAGGAAAGACCAACTTCTGGTGAGCATGATATTGAGGAAGCAGGCTCTATGAATAGTTTCCATTTTATTTATTACCTCTATCTTGTCCAAGTTTAGTTGCACACAGTTCTTGATCTGTCCCTGACTGCAGCTGATAAGAGTGTGAGATGTAGGTCCTTGTTTAATGTGAAAGAGAGATTCATTCCCAATGTCTCCTGCAACTCATATGGGCCATGAGTTCTTTTTGTGCCTTAGCTGAATGAAAATAGTTGACTTAAATGGAGTTCTCCTTTTTTTTTTTGTCAAAATGCTTATGATAATACATTTATAAAGGTACACTATGGTGCTGAAGTAAAACTCTGGGACAAAAACTATTAGGTTGTTTTTTTTTAATCAAGGGGTCCATTACAAAGATTTATATATTTCAAATATGATATTGGAAATGGTTTGTACTCTTATCTCTTCTAAATATGGTGCAAAATATGATACATTTAAAGAAAAGTGCTAATAAGTTTGGTCTGAAAGCACTGATCAGCTTCTAAAAGGTGTTTTTAAAATATTACTATGAGAATTGACACACCTAAGTACAAATAAAGGTAAGTATAAATGAAACAGCTCTGTTTGTTAGGTAAAAAGGATCAGTTTTACTTCCTTATTTTTTTCTGGATATTTTATTTGAATAAAGGATAGGTATGATATGTGACTTTTAACCAAAACTTTTGTTTGCTTGTAACAGAAACTCTCTAAAAAGTTATGTGAATAAACTGAAAGTTGTAAAAGCTTCTTGCAGCTTCAAGTAAATGAGATTAGCCACAGTGCAATTTAGTAAATTATAGCTAAATGAAGGAGTTGCTAAACTCAGCCTCACACACCTTTTCCCTGTTTTTCTTTGAATGGATGTGGCTATGTTCCTTACTTGTGTTTGTGTGTGTGTCTGTGTGTACAACCATATAAATTTTTTATTGTGAAGAAGGAAAACTAGGGCTTTGTACATTCAGGAGCAGTTGGATAAACACTACTTTTTCTGAATGCAACATCTGAATTCATCTATCTGCAACCTCTTCAAAAACTGGCCACATATTGGCTTAACTGAGCAACAATATTTGTACTACATGCTTCATACTGTGCCAAGTAAGTCACCAAGGTACTCAGTACAAGTTTTGCTGTCCACACATCTGTTGTTTGCCACAGCAAGTTTGACATACACACACCCAGGAGTCCTCGGTGGAGCTGTGTAACAGATTGTGCCATACTGAGAGCACAAAGGAATGTCAGGTGATTGGCAAGTCTTTAACATCTTTTTTTCAAAAAACAGACTGTGTTAGGGTGTATGTGTAAAAGTTCCCTAAGGATATCCAGTTTAGAAGTTCATTCTAATAATAATTACAGGAATTTCACATGGATACGGCTCCATTTGGTTTGAAGAAATGACTTATCACTGTGCACGCTGAAAGGAACAGAGCTCAAAGAGAATCAACTGACTCTGGTGTCACAGTTATGACGGGATGAACATGAAGATGTGCAAATTGAGCCAGATCAGAAGGAAATGTCAAAATAAAATCTGGAAAAGCTGGAACAACCTTCTATTGTTTGGGACTAATTGAGGTGCATTTAGTCTCAGTACTTGCTGAAAACATAGCAGATTTATCTATCCATATTCTGGCTTAAGCTCAGAAGATGAAATTGAGAACCTTGTAGAAACATAACAAAAAGACAGAGGTTAATTCTTCTTATAAATATAAAACACATATCTGTAAAACTGCCATTTGGTAAAGCTGCTAAAAGTGTGTCCCGTTAATAGAGGAATATTAAAGTAATTCTGATTCAATCACTGTTTAAAATAAGATTAAGGTACATTTAGTTGTTTTATTTAAAAAAAAAAAATCTTCCAAACATTTCTCAAAACTTGGACAAGAAAACTTTTAAATATCCTTGTTGGTTTTCATCTGACCAAAATGCTGACTTTTACTTCTGTTTTCTCCTACCTCAGCACCATCTGCAACAATGTGTATATTCATTTGGTTAATCTTGGCAGAATAAGAAACTTCTCTAGTAGAAAAAATACTTTAGCCATGATTTTACTTTTTGCTAACGTAACTTTCTGCTTGGGAACTATTTTCCTTTGCAGCCTGCAGTTACTTGAAAGAAGAGGGTTTGCATCCTCCGACTTCTGCCCTGTCAAAAGTCATACTTTCAGAAATTTCTGCAATGGTTGCACAGATTACAAGAATTTTATAGACTCATTACATAGCGCCAAGATAGCATTAATATTATGATTTATGAGCATTTATGATGACGCAATACATGACGCCACTGAACCCCAACACTCATTTTCAAGTCTGCTTGGGGGTCATGAAAAGGTCTGTGTGTCTAGGGCTAATGTGGAAACCTGCAGCAGAGATTCCCTGGTGCATCCTCAAGACATAATGCCACTCTTCACTTTGATTATGATCAAGATGTTTATTCCAAAACTGAAACATTAAATGAATTTCCTCTTAAAAAAGGGAGGATACATGTCTGTTGCCCTAAGGAAATAATTCTGACTAATTCTGCTTTTAATGTTGGTAATACTGTCTTTCCTGCTAATAAGTATATACAAAATGCATAGAACATCTCTTCATATGGGAAGCTTTCTTGATGTCTTGGGGTTGTTTTCTTTTATTGATTTTTAATCTGGAAAATAGATTGATCCTCCCTTAAAGTAGCATGACCACATCCAGCTAAGAAAAAAAAAGAGGATTTTAAAATTATTAAAACACAAAAGCTACATGACTTCTGGAATGTGAATCTATTCACATATTTCTTGTAATTAATGACAATCTGTAAGAAGAGTTTTAGAAACCATTTGCTGGACAGTAAAAAGAAAATGGGGTAATTTATATTAGCATTCCAGATATGGTGCGTTACACTGTGATATATAGGATTCATAGGTAAGACTGAGAAATAGTGCTAAAGTGTTAAAATAATGACTCTGTGAGATTAATAGCCAGCTTTGAAAGTTCAGAAAGTTATTTCTACTTTTACTATTGATTAAAAAATTCCCATAATTCTTTGTAATATTAAGGAAGTTACGCATTGCAGAAAAAGTATCCAAAGTGCTCTACCTGCACCAGGAGAAGGCCAGGTACAGGGCAGGATGTTGGGATAGCTGTTGCACTTCTCTACGTAATACAAACAAACTTTCCTTCACTGGTAGAAAGTGGAAGCTTTTGTTGTGAAAATGTTATGGGGTCAGCTTGAAAATAGGTCCAAGAAGAATGCTGTTGAAGTGCACCCAGTGTATATATGCATTGTTCATGGATATTTTTTTATGCCTCTTTTGGGCAGATAGGGCTAGATGGGGATACTTATTTCTGAGATTACAGGATCTACCACAGCAGCCTGCATGTAAGGATCTATTCAGATCCCTCCAGCTCCAATCACTTTTATTTTCCAAAAATTAGAACCAAGTTCATGATCTCAAGTGCCTTGTAATGTTTCAGTTATAGGACAGCATTGTGGAGGGCTCAGGTGGGGGCTGGGTAAGATGTTAAAGTGTTAGGCATTTTTTTCCCCTTACTTTCTTCCTATTGCAGAAACTTGTTTGCCTCTAAATCTACTTTATGAGGTCTAGTGTTTGCTTGCCCAGGCCCATATGAAGTAGTTTAACATACTCAGTTCCTTCCATTTTTCATTATTGCTCACATCCCTGATATTGCAGGCTCAAGACTTATTCTTTCATGAGAATATCTGTGCACAGTGTGCCTTGGACTCAAAATGTTAACAAGAAATGTCAAACCATCCTAGAGAAATTCCCTAAAATTCTTACCGATCAAAATCAAAATGAATCTATGGGTAATAACTCTAGTAAGCTGCAGTATCTAGTCTAAAATGTCATTAATTCTTATCAACATAGATAACAAACATATCAAGACATCAACAGATTGGCAGAAAAAAAACTAAGACTGACACTTAAGGGTGATATTCCTAGATGCCTTTTAATCTGTAACTCTATCAAGAAGGGAAGACACAAGAAATAAGAATAAAATTTTAACATATAAGTTAGCTATTCTCTTTACTTGCAAAATGTGATAATATGATAGAGTATAATGTGATAGACTGCAATGTGTTAGAGTATACATATATATATATATCTGTATACATGAATATGTATGTTGGAATGTGAAAAAGTGTGTTTGGAATGTGGATGTATGCATATGCAGGATGAATGTTAGTCATACCAACTTACCAGTAGCACTTTATAATTGATTAATTTGATTTATTCATACTTTAACACATGATTTTAATAAGTCTTTGTAACAGTATGTCGCAACAATCTGTTACACGGAGGAAATTATTATATATTAGAAAGTTCTCACTCTGATCAGGATCATTAACCCAGCCATAATGAAGAGCTAATTGTCTTCAATGGAAATTTAAATGCTAAAATAATAGAAGATAAATAAAATTAGAATTTTAAGGTATTCTGTAAAATTCTATTACATAATTACTCTGCCACCCAAAGCCCAATTGAGAAAGGTTCTGAAGGCAAGACTTTTAAAGATTTTTGATACACTGAAGCAATGACTTTTAAAAAGATTTGTCAATCTAAAGTACCCATGTCATGGACCTAAGTGAAAGGCACAACTACCCAACATGAGACATACACATGGTTTAACAATATGGAGGCAGGTTAAAAGGTATTGTTTTAAATCACATAGAAGTGAAAATAAGAAATGTGATGAAGTCGGTTGCACCATCAACTTGCATTTCAGAAAAACTGTTTCAGTGTCTCTCCTGTCCTATGTTTTCTTTAAGGTCTAGAATCATAACAGCATTTAAGCTGAAGTTTTTAACCTTTAATGCCTAGTCCTCAGACTGGTAGGGATTGCAATTTCTATTCATTTCTTTTATATTACTTTAAAAAGTTCAGGAACAGACCTGTGATTGTTATTTTCCATGTAATAAGGAAATTAAAAAGAGAAATTTAATATTCTTTTTCATTCCTTTCTATATTGAGCAATAGTGCTGTTTCAAGGAAGGTAAAAAGTATCCCTTCTCTGCATAATTTATAAGCCTTGTATTTACTTATGGGGAAGAAATATCTCACATGAGAAGCTAATAGAACTACAGTAGTTGTTTTGGTTTTGTTTGGTTGGTTGGTTTAATCCATTCACAAGACATCCAACTAAAGACAAACCTCCCCCTTTCAAGAAGTCACATCTCACTCTCCTTTATCTTCAGTTTAACACTGGCTATGAGAAGAGACTATGCATATGCCTTGGGAAGGGAATTTTGTTGAAGAAGCATATAGAATATAGCTTATATGAAGCAAAGACAAGAGAAGGATGCAGAATTTCTTGGATGAGATTGCTTCTAAACACGCATTAGTGTCCAGGGATTTTAGGACAGATCAAGCCATGCCTGTGAGGCAACAATAAGGCAGCTAGACAAAGCTATAGAAAAGGGTAGATTTTCTGAAAACAGATGACATTGATTGTGGACTTTCTTTTGAAGTGCTGGTTGCTTTCTGATTCCTTATGAAAGAAAGCATGACTAAGCAAGGCAAGTGTGATCATAAAAAAAAAAATAGAAGAGGTTTTTTTCTTGGTGTTCTTTATGCTTTGCTTTTGGCAAGTGTACTAACAAAGTTGAAAAAAATATGCTAAATCCAGATTTCTATTTATATGGAAAAAATACACTTCCTCAGATGAGCTTTGCACTTGCATTTTCTTCCAAACAAGCGAATATCTCTAAATTGGGGTCACATTTATGAAAAAATCAATACAGTATGAAAGAATTCTCAAATTTCCCCCTCCCACAATTCATGAAACAACACAGCCGGCCATCAGGTTTTCATTCCATAAGAACACTGAAATAATCACTAATTTCCTGCATCATGTTTCCTTTATAAACTGGAAAATACTTCTAGTTATGGTAGTCAGTAAATATGAATGTTTCTTGTAAGGAGATTATGTATAAAATACTGGATCTTTTTCCACTTATTTTTTCTTTCAGATAATTAAAATTAAGTTTATACAGTATTGTTCAGAATTCTAGGTACCTTCACTATTCCCTTTAACATACTCAGGGGAAAGTTGAGTAACAATTTCTTCTGATCCGGTTTTGTCCCCTAAGAAATGTCCACAATTATATTGCCCCCATAAAAGGCAAGAAAATAGGGCTTAAAAGTCATCATCTGATCTTTCAGCTGCTAGTTCATGAAAAATACATAGGAATGATGGTTATGGGAATAACATACATGTTCTTTCTAAGCACTCTGCCTTGGCTAACCAGTTTAGACTGGACATTTTTACACTTGAGCACTCATTTCTTTCCTTCTGGTGTATATAATTAAAAATGTTTTAACATTTTTTACAACCAGGCCCAACTTTACTGGGTGTTACACTTTAATTTCAGGCTTCAGGAGATTTCACCAACACAAACCTTTGTAAAACCATTGATTTTTTGGTACCTTGAATTCACGTCTGGAGAAAAACTACACATTTTTCTCTAAGAGATTTCTTTTAATTTGATGAGAATGTAGGTATTTGGGCAAAAAGAGTTTTACAGGAGCAACCTACAACTTTACAAAAGCATTACAACAGATTACAGAGACTAGCAAGCATTGCTATAGTAAGGAACTTTTGTTACACCCAACAAACAAACACCATGCAATTTAAGTGAGGTACTTAACTTAGAGAAAATAAGTGTTTAAATTACTTCCAAGAGGAAGAAAGGAAAAAGGGAAGAGAGACTGACAGAATAAAGTGGAAAACATAGTTACCACTTAGTTCACATGCTGACAGGTCAGGAGAGCAGACAAGGGCCTGATGGAGACTTTTTGCATGCCTGTTTATAGACTTCAGCTATTGTGTTACCTCCCTCTAAGTAGGACCTTTGGTTCACTGACACCCACTGTACCCTCAGCCGAATGAGGGGTGCTGCAGCCAACCAGAGGCTCCAGGGGGTGTGGTGTGGCTGGATTACAAGATGGACCTTATTGACCAACAGGTGCCTTATGCAGCCTTCATGCCATGTGGCTGCAAACCTCAGTGACCATCCTGGCTGACCATGTGGTCACTGTGCTGGAGGCCCAGTCCCCTACCCTGACACACACATACACACACAGACAAAATGGTTGATTCAACCCATCAGTCAGTGAGACATAAATCTGGTCTGTGACAACCCTTTATAACTTCAGCAGAATTTTCTAAATATTTTTTGTCTGGTCCCACCGGTGGGGAAATAGAATCTTGTAATGTGTTGAAAAGAGATGCCACACCAGTTATTGAACTCCTGTGAAGAAGCATAAAATGTAGTTCAGGTGTAAAGGTCCAAAATACAGAATGGAAATTGAACATATTTTCTTGTCTAAATGTTTGTATGGCTAGATTAATACTTTAAACTGCTCAGATAAAATCCGTAAGTGACCTATTAAATAAAGAATGGTCTAGAATGGTCAGAAGACTTATAATTTCTTTGAACTTTATAACAAATAAAGATCAAACTCTGAATTTCAAGATAAACCAAATACAGGATAGATAATACTGATTATGTATTGCTGTTTGATCTCACAGGTACAAGGAAGAACCAAGTAGTTATGGCTTCTTATCTCTTTCAAGCCTTTGAATGTTTGTGGAATATGTGAAATAGTTAAGTCAATATGGAAAGGGAAAAGAGTTTTTTTGACTGTTGCTGTGGACTAATCATATAATTTTTTTTTTATTTTTTTTTCTTTACTATGGTTGGGTACCACATCTATTGGAAATCATTTACCTGTGACTACTGTATTCTAGTACTTCTGTAATGTATTTGTGCATTATGAGATGCTGTTATTTAGGTCCATGTCTGGCCTTGCCACCTGCAAGAGTCTGTTCTTTTCTTGCCAAGTTATGGAAAAGAAGAACTGATAATTGGGACTCTGGCCTTGAAGGAGAAGCATCCTGTGTATACTGAAATTGTTTGACAGCCTGGCTACTTGCCTACAGTGAGTGAAGGATGAGTCAAGGAGAGAAGAAAAGGCGGCTGGTGTGGTAACAGCCACTGACACAGAAAGGGAGACCCTTGATATACACTGAGCAAGTGCTGGGGGATTTCTAGTTGCATAACGGGGGAAAGACTGGAGAACTCCACCTGGGTGTGTGCTGGCCACATAATGCCCAGATAGATGTCACAGGCTAAGTGTATAAAAAAAAGACAGTTCCTGCTCCAGGTGGAGGTGTGTGCTGGTACCAAGGACAGCATTGCCTCCATGGGCATGTCCACTAAATATGTTAAGCCTACTGAAGCCCAACGATGCAGCAGCCAGTCATACTGGGGGTTTTGAGTAAATTGGGGTTGGTATGTACAGTAACTGTGTGAATAACACGTGAATGGGACTTTCCTTGGGGTTTATTTAGTTCTTTTTTTCCTTTCTCTTGGGTTTGTTTTTCACTTGTTTGCCACTTCTTTGCAATAAACTCTGTTATTGTGAATTTTAAATGGTGTCATCATTTCGCTTTGAAATCCTCCTGAATCCTTCTGATAATATGTGGTGACAAATGGTTTATTCATTATTTTTAAAAGTCTTATACTTCCATTTCACTAGTGTTAAGGCAAGTAAAGGTTTCAGTGAGTAAAGGTTGCGGAATCCTTGGAAACCATCTAATTTCACTGGTAGTGTCTTTGTGAAGATGAAATATTTACTAAATAAATGTATATTATCCCTTTTTTTTTTAATGCTCTGATGTTTCTATCCAAAATGAAAATGGAGGGTTTTTTCCTTACTAAGCAGGAACCAAAAAGAAAACAAAAAACAAAACCAACTTAGTAATACTAAGTTTCGCCAGGAAGTGGATAACATATAATGATGGCAATAGAGGGCCATATACTGCCACTGTCTTCATATGAACTGTTTTTCCAACACCTCACGTCCACCCATGAAATTCATTTCTCTGCTTGCACAATATCTAATTCTGTTTTAATTCATTCACTTTGGAGGTGACATAACTGCCCTCTGGAAGAGATGGTACTGGTCTGAGTTTCAGGCAGATTATGCCATTGCAGTCAGTCTCTCCCTGACTGTTCTGCACTGAGCTGCTTTGCATTTCACTCAGCCTGTCCAGGTGCCTGCCTCTGCATCTTGATTACACGACACTTTAACTGTAAAAGACAGGATCCCTTTGTGACTCCAGTTGTAGAAAATTACATACCTGTGACAAAACAGCCATATTTAGTCCCATTTGTAGGTTATAAAAATCCTTTACCTCTTAGGATTTTTAACTCAGCTTTTCTAACTGGGACATCTTAACCTTTCCTCTTTCCCTCTTAACCCTTCTTTTTTACCTTTGTGAAAGCTGAGACCCATTCTTACATTACCAGGAAACGAATATTTAAATTAAATATCAAGTATCACAAGACTCATGATATAATCACAAGGGTGAAAAGCATCAGAGAATTCAGGACAGTGTAATTTAGTTATCAGAGCAAAGGAAAATCATGTTCACTTCAAGGTATTGAAGTAGATCTGCAAATGATACATTGCTTAAAAAAATCCCTTGACAATAAGAATCAATCAAGCATTTGTAGGGAGATGTTGACTTTCACTGAATTTTTGTATTAATGTTTTTACATTTTTAGGTATTTAGCATGAATGTGAACTTTTCTGTGATGACTGAAAGCAATGTGATCATGCTTGAAGACATACATTCATTTAAGAACAATCAAGATATTTTTTCCCTTTTCTCTCTCTCTTTTTCATTTTCAAGTTATACTTACGATTTACTTTTTTCCCATTATATTTAAATTTCATATTCTGAAGATACAAATGAGAACAGAAGATATTTCCATAAAATTCAAAATGGATTTCATTGGAGATATCCACCTAGTTGGGTGTCAAAAAAGTACATTTTTTATTTCAATTGTGGTATCAAACAAAAAAAGTGTATTTCCTCCCATTTTTATTTATTTGTAACTTGTTTCCAAGATTCCTTCTGGCCCCATAGACAGATGAAGATGACACAAAAACTTTCTTTTTTTTTTTTTTTCTTCTTAAGTATGTACAGAAAACAAAGCCTAAACATGCCAGAGAACACATTTTTTTTTCCTCTATACAGTTTGAAAGATTATATTTTTTAAATGTTTCAGACTGTCAGCAATAGAATGATGATGCTTGGGTGGTCGTCATTCTACAGGATGACTTACTGAGGTATCCACTTTAATTGAAAGTGGATAAAAAACATGAAGACAGAGCTGAAATTAAAATCAGAGATGGCTGAAATTCTAGGGCAAAGACCTTTTTTGTGGTTAGGGAAGCTATAAGTTGATTAGTGTCCCTTGAATAGTTATAGTTTCATATTGAAAAAAATGAAAACGTAAGATCTCTTTCCTGGTAAGGATTTAAAAATTTTCTAATGGCAGTTAGATGTCTTAACATACTTTGAAGGAAAATAGAACTAAGAAACTGACCTGCCTTTTCCATTGAATAAAGGAAAAAAGAAATCCACTTCTCTTTTCACATCATTAACCAAAATAAAAAAAAAATCAAGAGTCTAGGAGTATAAGTAGAATGGTACATCTCTATCCTGAAATTATGCATGTTTTGAATTTTGTTATGTCTATTGAGGCTGCTATTACAATTCACTTGAAGACTCAAAAATAATGTATCAACTCCCCAAAATAACTCTTTTTTAATTACATGTATATTCAATTTTACAGACAGCATTATTTTTATTTGAATACTTCCTTCTAGAAATGTCAGTTCTTTTAAACCTTTTCTTTACAAACAGAAGGTCCATAATGTGATGTTAAACAGAAAAAAAAAAATATTAATTTTATCAGGTGTCCAGAAGTTAAGGTATTAAGAAGACACAAAGAAGAGAATGAGAGTTGAAATAAATATTAATGACAGTAATTTATATATCTTATAACTTCAAATGAAAATGTATAAAAAGTCCTCATTGTAAGTCTATCTTTCTTTCTCACCAAATATTGATATTCATATTTAACCCTCAGCAATATGTGCTAATTCTATGTGTTCTGCAAATATTTATCTCCAAAATACTTTCAATACTATATATTGAAACTCAAAGTCATATATAATATTTAAAACATTCCTTGTTCTTCAGCAAAAATATAACCAATTAATGATTTTTTGCTCTAGTGTCTCAAAAGGAATTTATGGCAAATGATTAAAGTATTGCTTCTAATTTTGTACTTTTGGGGTAGTTGAGTTATTTTCCAGCTGTTTTCTCCTTCTGAATACACTTTTTTTTTTCCTGCTTTTCATCATTCTTTTTCCCACTTTTTTTTTCTTAACATGTTAAATTTTCCTTGTTTTATCTTGTGTTTTCCTTTCATAATGTTTTCTACTCTTAGTTCCTCCTGGTATTTTTCCCCCAAAACCTCACCTATTCTTTTTCCTTGGATTTTTCTGTAGTTTTCCAGCATACAGGGGCCCTTGTCTCTGAGCTCTCATCTGCTTTCCTGCTGGTTTACTGTAGATCACTTTTCTTGTAGTTCCATTACTCTCCACAGATGTTTTTTCCCCGTTCTTATTTCTCTCCTGCACACAAACACATGTTCTGCCTGCAGTCACTGTATTTCATGGTTGTTGCCATACTATGTTATTACAGTTACCAGATCCTTTCTTTTTCTCTCAATGTAAAGAAACAAAAGATCACCCAACAACTTTTTTTTTTTAAATTTACTTTGTTTCTAAGTAGAATAAATTGGTTCCAAATACCATAGCCATTCTAATGATTTAGGACCTGCTGCCTGCAGGTTTGCCTCCCTGTTCTTCTGGCATCAGCCAAACTTATCACCTAAGAAACCAAACCTCTGAACAACTCTAGATCCAAACTCTGCCTCTCCTATCTAAATTGTAATTCAATGGCATTTAAAATTAGTTAGCTTGGTTCATCGGGGAGAATTGATCTTGCAGTTTCCATTAGTGTTTCATTATCCAGTTCCATGTTTCATGATGTTGCAGAATATTATTTTTAGGGAGAAGAGAATGAAGGTTGAAAAAGAATGAGAGACTGTAGAAATCTGTCTGTTTGCTCTTTCATTCCACCATTTTATATAGGAGTTGCATTTAAATGCAAGAGTCTAATAAGAATCTAGTGGTTTCATTAGGAGGACAGGAGTGAAAGAAGACTAAAACCTTAGCACAAGAAACATTAATTGATACCAGCTTGTCCATGTTTTTTTCATCTTGTACATGAAAAAAGGGAAAAAAAAATCTCCAAATAAGTTTAATCACTGAGAAAAATTATTTTTGAATTCATAAAAAGCTGTGTGCTCTTTCATTTTGACCTTGAATTGTTCCATAAGCATGAAAAATTGTGAAATAAATAAACAAATATACAAAAATAAATGTGCACTGGGTTTTGTGGGGGGTTTTTGTGGTTTTGGTTTTTTTTTCAATGCCCAAGACCCATTCACCATTTACTTTTTAGAATAATTCTCATTGGTTAAACTAGAATCCAAAGAACAGGGATCATAAGGTAAAGAATGGCATAATGATTTTAACATTCCTATTGTTTCCTCCCTGGCAAAGTTTGCAAACTACAAATGCACTTGTATTGCCAGTATTCTCAATATGAGGCATATTTTTCACAAGGAAAAAAAAAAACAAACCTGTTCAAATCTTTCTAAACAAATGCTGCAAGTAATTATCAACCCATTTTTATCACTGTCATTTTATTGATTATTTGTCAAGACCTGTTTTCCTGTTTTTATAATTTTGTTTGTTTTATTTGGAACTCATTATTTAACCAATAAAATATATTCTGTTAGAAGGTAGTTTGCTTCAGATTCCCAAAATCTGCAATAAAGAAAAATGGGATAGAAAAAGGAAGAAAGGGTGAGCACTGTCATTAGACACTAGATGATTATAGTTCAGATTCTCACTTTTTAAATTTTTTTTTCTTAATTCCTTTATTATTCATTATGTAAGCTCGATAATGTTATTAATTAATAAAACTTGTGACTTCTTATCATACATACTGACTGATATTTCTGTGATTTTCCAAACATAATTCTTTTACTAGTAATTCTTTTCCTTTGCTTATATTGTAGGCAAGTCTAAACAAACTTCTTCACTTAAAATGGATGAAACTGCAAATGAGCCAATTAATTTCTGAGATATAAGCTAACAAATGTAATTTAAAACAACATGAATATCAGATTCAAGCCTTGGAACATAGGGCCATGGATTTGTTGATTTGCGTTCTGCTTTTTAATCACATCCTTGAATTTTTATAGTGGAAAAAAAAAAGAAGCCCCAAAACCAGTCACTTAAAATTCTGGTCAGATATTTCTGTGATGTCAGAACCCCACTCAAAAAAAAAACATGAATAAAATAAAATGCAATTGAATATACTTTTATTATGCCATCATACAAGACACAATAATGGAAAAATGTGCTTGTTAAAACCCAGACTATTTATATGCTACTTTCGTGCTATAGTAATTAAAAATCTTATTATTTCACTGTCAGTGAAAGGATAGGAGAAATAGGGACTCCAATGCATGTTTCCATGTATACCTCTGCACATATTATAAAGTTATGGTTTCTTTCATACTTTTTTTTTTTTAAAGTAATGCACCTTAGCTGTTACTAATCTCATGTGACAATACAAATCAGTGAGGTACAAAGGTGTCTGAAGTGCAGTAGAAAATGAAAATGCTGTATGTTAAGGATTCTAAAAAAGTTGCTTTCGTTCAGTTCTACCCATACTCCCTTTCAGAATCAGTGGCTATTCTCAAATCTCTACACAACCAAAAGTGTGACCTCAGTGACAATAGAGTTTTGGCATCGCTCTTTATACTATTTGATGTGTTTTCATGTATTGGCTGGTGTCTTTAAAATGTAAAATGGAATAATGAAGCATTCATCTTTCCTTTGTTTTTCACTAATACTTTTTTAAACGGATTCCAGCATATTAGGGTTTTTCTCAGCCTGGAATGGAAGCTACACAGACCATAATACAACATCATAATACACACACCATAATAATAGATAACAAATTTTAGTAAACATAAACATTTAATATTTAGGAAGACAAAAATATTTTCTCAGCTGTTAAACCCACAAATATTATAAACAACAACAAACTTTGCTGATTGATGTCTTCATGGACGTATCGCTGAACATGTAAAACCAATTCTTGAACTCCATTATGTTCAAGTTGAAAACAAATAAACAACTCCATATATCAGTGATATTTCTCCAGAATTAAAGCAGTGTTATTGAAAAATTAGTTTAGCCTGCAGCTGCTTTCTACCTTGAATTAAGGATGCTTCTGTATGAATTATCTCTTTATTTTAGCCATGTAATTTTATTATATAGGATAATCATCAGTGTCACATACAGCTTACTCCAGTGAAATACATATCTTTCCAGCAAGATGGTACTTTAATACATTTTTCATCACTTTCCAATCTCTAAATGACAATGATTCTCTTGCATTTAGCAGAAGAGAAGATGAATTTGTTTCTCATTCTCAAGCATTTATTTCTGCATGCTGGTGTCTTCCAGATGACACTCTTGAATATAGGAACAAGAACAGAGCAGCAATCAACCTGAAAGGCATGTACAATCACTTGAAGTGTCTGAACCCAGACCTAAAATGTAGTGCTCAGACCCACTTCAGGAAATGTGCCATTTTGTCTTGGAGTTGAAGCAACTCATATAAAACATATTTATATGAACATATATCAATGCAAACAGTATTATGCATAAAAAACATTGCCCGCTTTACCTACATGAAAAGGCTTTGTTTTTGCTTTGAGAAAGATGATGAGACTTTTTGGACAGGAAATTGAAAAGGTAAAACTTGGCCACAGCAGTAACAGTGCTGCTCACTGCTGAAGCACACCTATGTTACCAGGGTGACCACTCTCACAGACTCCTGATGAACTCATCAGTAATCAGGAATTTAACTAGCAAATTCTCTAGAAGCTGGATCTCTGTATTGCATAGAATAAAAATTTCATGAAGCTTCTTCTTGTTCACAGACTTTTCCCCAAAACTGTCCAGAACTGTAGCTTTGAAGTATAAAAATTCCTACAATATAACAAATTAGATCAACATTAGATGAAACATTTTAAAGAAACTAATTTATGTACCTGCACTGTTATGTGGTAATTTCCACATTAGTGACATAGCTTGCAATAACTTCCAGGAAGGATTTTAATACTTGAATCCCTATGATGTATTGTTATACTGACATAGGCAAAATATCAGAATTTATGCACAAATTTCTGTAAGATGTATGAAGGGGTATGTATTCCAGATCTTACATATTCCAGCTCTTACATCTTCCCTACAGAAGTCCTCTTGCATATTTTTATTGGGGAGAAAAAAAAAAAAGTTTTTTTCTGATTTAAGTGTTGAAGACAAGATATAAAGATCTATAAGTCCATTTTCTATGCTTAGTGGAATATTTACCAAAAGAGATGGAAATCTGCAGGACTATACATACCTTGCATGGTCAGGGGCCAACTGATCTGTCTTTGCTGCCTGAAAGGCAGACAGGAGTTTAGACGTGTCAGTGCTGTTAGATTTGAAAAGCATCCAGAGTGAGGTTGTTCAAGGGTGGTAATGCTAGAGGTCACACAATTCACATCCTCAGTTGTTAAGAAACATGCTATATTTTCAACCCTGCATGGCCCTGCATGATTGTTGACACCCTCCCTCCTGACTGGCATCGGTAGCCTAGGCAGAATGCTTCCCACATTGTCCACACGGGACAGAATTTCCTTATATCGCACTGCTGTTGCTTGAGCCAAAGGGCAACACGACCCTTACTTGCATTCTACAGGTGTTTTCATGGTTGGTTGGCTGCTGCTGCCAGATGACCTAGACAATAAGTGTCCCTGGCACTCCACCACAGCCACGGCATCACTTATGATAATGTATTTGCTGTAGGTGATTGGATGGGCCACTGTTTGGGTGCATAGTTGCTCATCTTTCTTCTTGCATTAATAAAGCTTTTTTCTTATACAGTGTTGCCAAGCTCCATCATACTTCAGTTGTCAAGCTCCATCATACATCTGCTCAGTCAGTCTGGCAGAAACACACCAGTACATACCATAAAGACTTAAGGTATCTTTGCATCCTGCTGGACCATTGTTGCTACAGTCCCAAATGTGTTTGATGAACACTGAACCAGTTAAAAAAAACCCATCCAAACAACCAAAAAAAAAAAAAAAGCCCAAAAAATAAATGCAGAAATAGGTTGTTAGAGAGCTAAACAAATAAATCAATGCAACAGTTGTGTTGAATTTGTCAAAGCTGCTTCATGGAATTAGTTTTGTAGTGGATTTTGCCAGGAGTTAAGACATTAGGAACATAAGTTTCATGGGTTAAAGGAAAATTGCTCTTGTGGGGTAAAATCTTGCTGCAAGAAAGCTAAGAAAAATGACTGCGTTGTTTAGGACATCACAGAATATCTTGGGTTTTGTCAGATCAAATCTCTTGCTATCCAAATTGCTGCCTTATCTATCTCCAGACATACACTGAGGAATCAGTGTTTGTTTTGATTTTGTTAAGCAGCATGTATTAAAACAAGATAGTGTTTGAAAATTGCTTAGTTAACACCAGGAAATTTGCCCTTGTGATGTCACAGAAAAAAAGCCAGCCACACTAATTTTTTGTTTGTTTGTTTAGGTTTTTTAGAGTTTATTTTGGTGGGTTTTGTTGTTATGTTGGTTTTTTTTGTTTTGGTGGAGGTTTTTTGTTTGGTTGGTTTTTTTTGTTTGTTTGCTTTCATTTGAGGTTTGGGTTTTCTTGCTACTCTTCAGAAATATCTGCAGTAGATTATCACACAGAAATTCACCTTTGAGTAATGGAAGGTACTTTAGGGCATTTTTCAGGCTGGATATAATTACATTTTTATGAATTCATCTTTCCTTGACAGAAAGATTTAGATGTACTTGCTTTTTAACTGGGCTATAGACTTTAATATAAATTCATGGAGTATTAGGAAAAAGGTTTAGAGACAAATCTCACAGGAAAAGATCAGTCAAAGTAAACTGAGATAAAAAAAAAGAAAAAAAAGGGAAGGGCAAGGAAAGATCATCCAAGAAACTTGATTATTGGGAGACAGAACTAATTTTCTTGTTAACCCTGAATGATCCTATAAACCAGTACTCTGGGAAAGTAAGGAATTAATTCCATTTGATATTGAATTTTGTCTTTTCTCTGAAACATGGTATAGCTCAGAAATACACTATTTATTCATGTATCTGAGTTTTTCAGCTTTGGGCTAGCTGGGCAAATCACAAGAGACTGGAAAGAAACCACTTTTACTTAATGATACAGAATGTCTGGCAATGACTAGGATACCAGATATATAGAACAAGTAGTGAAAAAAAAAATAACCAAACCAACCAACCAAAAAAACCAAAACAAAACCAAAGCTAAACAAAGTGTTGGTTTTGGTTCACTGGTGAAGATACACCTTAAAATTACCTCTGTTGCAACTCTTTTGGGTCAACTGGAAACAGCATTTCAGCATTTCCACCCAAACAAAATACTGAAATAAATTCACCCTTGGGTATATAAAATTTAACTGAACCAACAGATTTTAATTAATTTTCAAGCAGCCTTTTATATTCAGATTAAAAAGAAAAAGTAAAATTAGTTATGTTTTCAATCTAAATTTAGTCAACTAAATAATAAAACTAAATAATAATTAAACATACTAAAATGTGAACAATAATATTAAATAATAACTAACTGGTTATGCAAATACAATGCAACTTCCTTTTTTTTTTTTCCCAGGGTTGTCTTGATCAAAATAATCTTACTAATTAAACATTAATTCATTACCAGACTTTATTGCCCAAAAATGCATTTTATAGCCAAAAATGTGTCACCTGGTAATTGGTATTCACTCTCCTCAAGAAAGTGCTTTCAAAATGTACCTATCCTGCAATGCATAAAATTAATTGCAAGACAGTGCACATGACAGTTTGTAATTGGTACTCCTGATTCTCTAAAATTTGAATCCATACAAATCTCTTGATCAACTAATCTGTTCTTCTTTGCAGATCATATTTGCCTCCTCAGTTTCTTTTGTCTTTGGATGACTCACTTCCTGAGAATGCTTGCTCAGTGCTTAACACAACTGGCCTTTCCTGGCAGAAAAATCTACCACAAATTCTGCTTATGACTATTTAGAGGATAAATAATGGTAGCAATAACTGTGGCTATGTTCTATGCGAAAAAAAGATTTTTCATGGTTTTAAATACTTTATTTTCACTAACAGAAGAAAGGAACTTGCTGCAATCACATAACTGCTTTATGTAAAAAGAGATTTTGGAACTTTGTTTTCATTCATGAATATTCCCTTTTTTTTTTTCAGAGCAGATTCGAAAGTAGTGCTCTCTGCCTGCCCATCCATCTTCAATTACTTTACTGTCAAAAGTCAGTGCAATAGAAGTGAACACCTTCCAGTAAGAAGTTGCTGCAAACACACAGCATCTTAAATATCCTCTTTGAAGGACAGAAACATAATAAAATCCTGAATGCTGATTGAATCTCTTAACACTGCAGATGAAAGCCTAGAAGATCAAAATAAGTAGTTTGGATTTATACTTTTTACTGTTTAATAGAAGCTGAATTTCTGCCTTTGCAGGAGAATGAGTTTGCAGGCAGAATGATAACTGTTAAAGCAATTTCATAAGAAAACAAACATTTAATTGAAGAGCCTAAATGCTATTCAAAATGTTTGTTTTTACTACTAGAAAAATGCCGAGCTGAACATAGACGTTACAAATACTTAATGCTGAAGACCTTACACACTAGACAATGAAAGAGAGGAAGAAAAGACCTTAATTTGACATTATATTATTTTTGAATACTAATAGTTCTTGTGATGATTGTCAAGCTGGGATTCACTTGAAACTCATCAGCATTTTTATAATGTCTTATTAACCTTGTTTGCTGAGATTGTGTGATTGGCCAAATTAGATATGATGGTAGAAATTTCTTTGGGGACTGTAGATGTGCTGGGATATGTACATTTACTGCAGTTTAATGAAAATAATGAATATTCTCTTCTTAGGAATAATATCTTCAGATAAGAGCTCCTAAACAATGTCAGGAAAATGTGTCCTTTCCAAGAATTTCCATGTTTTGTGCCTCCTAGTACAAATATAAATCTCCTTGAGAACAAGGTAATCTAACACTCCTGGTATTACCAGGTTTCAGACTCACAGAAACTGAGGATTTTTGGTTTTGTTGTTAATGCTGTTATGATCCAGTTATTAAAATTGGTAATTAAAATGCCTGTGCTCAAATTAAGGTGCAAAGAAGACCATATACCAAAGTCAATTGTATGGATTCTATCTAACAGAGAATATAAGCAGAAGAAGAGAACCAGGAATAAATAGGACAAAGGAGAGCTAGGGAACAGAAAGACACAGAGAGATTAAACAGAAAATCTATCACTCCTCTGTGTAACCTGATGGTGTTCTATAGGTCCTCTTCTAGTCTTCTCAGTGGTGAGGGTTCCACAAAGCATAGAATTCAGTAGATTAATATACATTCAGGAGATGCCCAGGTACCTCCCCTGGGGGACAGAGGAGGGGAAGTTTTACAATCTCTTGCAACATACTCTGGATTTGCTGCATCCCTTGGACCATGCCCAGTCCTCTGGTGGTGGAAGGCCTGAGGAATAAGTTGGGGGGGAAGGGGGAGATGACACTTTCGGGATATTCGATGGTTTATGACCCTTTCTCAGCTGCCTTTCACATGAATGCCTCATGTGTATGTGATCTTCCCGAAGGAGGGGTTTTACTCCTATTTTGCCATCACACACCCAAAATCCTCTTTCTTCTCTACCTGTTGAGCCCAGCTAGGGCTGATTCTTAGCACAGCTCCTGAGCTTGGCTTTCTTTGTGGATACATTCTTCTTCCCCGAGCCTTGTTTGCTTCTCCTTAGACCTGAGATAATTGGACAATAGTCTTCTGTCAAGTTCCCGTCACAGTTCAAATTCCAGTCAAAAGGCATTTTTGACAGCAGGTGGGTGGGATGTTTTTGTGGTCACACATGGGGACTTGCTTCTTTGCCATTTGACAAAAAGTCTTTCTATGATTTTGGCAATGTTTAAGACATTAACAACATTTAAGTCTATCATAAATATCAATTCAGTTTTGCCTCTCATTAGACATACACTGCAAATTTTTATTTCATCTCTGTGTCAACACATAGCATCACAATTTTATCATATATAAACTGTGCAACTCAGTGTATATCTTTGGATTTCACAGCAACAAACTCACAAAAGATTAAACTATCACAATTTGTAGCCAATAAATAGCATCACATCCAGGATGAACTTCCATAGGAGAATTACATGTTAGAATGGAAGCGTACCCCTCATCTTTGATGGGTGGATCTTGTGACAGCACTTAAAGGGCATGACTCACTAGAGTATCATCACAGTAGCTGGTTTTTTTATTTTTTTTTTATTTTTTTCCCAGATAATTGAGAAATATCTGCCATATTTTTTTTCTAGAAAAGGACTTAAATCCTTTTGTCATTGATTCATCATGTGATTACTTCATTGTACCACCATCATCTGTTTTTAAATGGGGTAGGGAGAATTTTTGAAAAAAAAGATGATCTTATTATCATCATGGATTTTTTTTTTAAAATATGCTACCTTATAAAACACAGATACATTTTTATTCTAGCAAAAATGCAATCTTTTTCTTTTTTCACATATTGTGATAGTTTTTAACGTATAAATGATAGTTTATCACTGGCTGTAGTTGGTGCTAAAAATTCAACAGACATTGACTACTGGAATTTGCAGCAGGTACCTGGGGACACCCCTGTAAGGGATATTATTAATAAAAGTGACTAATTACAATCATTAATAGAGATTTGGGATCTGATGCAGAATTGTGTAAATATGCTTAGACAAGATTTTTCAACAAGAACTGCTTTTCAGAGTTATCCAGCTGTACAGATTTTCAGTGCAAAATTGCATTGGCACTGGGTCTCCAGCCACAGACGGTGACCACTCACCAGAGTTGATTTAGGAGGATTGAAAAGATGACATTTAGACCCTGCTGCATTCTTCCTGTAGTCCTGGTCCACCTGGAAGCTCTTCTCCATGCTTATTGCCAGTGTCACAAAAATGTCATTAAAAATACAGGGATCACATTGTCTTAAGTGAGTCCATGTACTGCCCTGTTCTGGGGATCTGGACAATGTAGAAACAAGTATTTTAGTACACGCTTATGGCACAAAACGTTTTCTTAGACAGCCATCAATGAAATTTAGGGTTGGACTTTTCTATCACCTTACATGTGCAAAACACATTTACTTGCACAAGAAGAGCTAAGTTTTATTTTAATTCTATCTATCAGTTAGTATCACTTAATTTTCTTTTATTTCTGGAAGTGCCTATAAATTACAGCTTAGACTTCCATTCTTGTCTACACAGTGTTGAACCAAGACTTTATAGCTAGCCCTCAAAGATAGGTAACCACACCAGTACAATAAAACACTCCCACTACAATGCAGCTCTCTGGTAACAACTATGTAAGTATTGGTGAAACATAGAACATCAATAATCAATTCTGTATACTTGTTTGTGAAGGAAAGGGGCACTCCTCAGTGAGATATGTTACAGTCTTACATACTCAGTCTAGAGGCAGCCCCCACCTGTGCTACTGGATATTGTCAACCTTGATAATTTCACACAGTTAAATTTAGTGATCTCTGAACAAGGTTAACTACTTTTCTCACACATTGTTTGAGGGTTTTCTTTGTTTGTTTCTTTCTTTTTGTGGGGATTTTGTGTTTGGTTGTTTGGTTTTTTTTTTGTTGCTCTGTTTTTTTGGGGGAGGAGTTATTTTTTTGTAGTTTGAAAATACAGCCGTTCATTGGACTATATGTCAACATATATCTTTACTAACCTGTTCATTCCATGGAGCACATATTCTTAGATTTTGACAAATTGTATTTTTGTATCTAATCTGTGAATCATACATCAATTTTTTTCTTTTTTCTTTTTTTTTTCAGATAAAAATTATTAGGAAGCATAGTGATGTACTTAAACTGATTTGATTCTTCTCAGCCTACAGAACAACAACAAATGATTTCTTCTTAAAATTTAAAAAAAAAAAAAGAAAAGAAATAAGTCTGTTTGATTCCCTGACAAAAATAATAATAAAAAAAAAAGATGACATAGATAAGACTGAAAAGACTCTCCCCACTCAGGATATTGACAGTACATTCAATTTATTAACAGCCAGCTGGCCAAACAACAGGACAACGGGCATGATGAATCAATGCATTTTATATTACACAGTGGCAATGTGTAGATGATGTCTAGATCACATGTGTTATCTGCAGTTAGGAATATAACCCCATGGCTGGACCTCAGTGCCTTCTGTGGCTTCATCTCCTTTTCTCTGTGTATGAAGTCTCAGTCTGCACAAACATTTGTGATAGCCTGAAAGAAAATGTAAGTGGAGGGAAGTCAGGACTGTGTCTATTTATCTGTGCTACCTTAGTTCCTAAAGTGTCACATTGTTCTAGCTACTGTACAAACATACAGTATGAAAACAGACCTTGCCCGAAAGAGGTGGCAATTGGATGCATCACTGTCATACAAGTAAAACATATAAGCTTGTGTTAAAGAATGAACATGTGTGCTCTACATGTGTGAAACAATTTTTTTTTTTTAAATAGAAAGCAATAGAAAGCAAAGGACTGTTGAAAAAAAAATTCTTCAGGGAAGCTAAATCACTCTCCAGGCCACTCACTATACTCATTACAACTGACATAAAAAAAAAAAGTGATTTTGCAGTTGAGAAAAAAAGATTTAAGATTTAAGCAACCTCTTCTGTGTGCCACTTCACAGTTCTGAATTCTGTTATTTGAGAAATGACTGTCTTAGTTCAAGGGGAGAACTAAGATATCTATGTTGGCCAAGAAATAATCCCTCTCCTTTAAATTTAGAAAACAGAACTTTAATTAGAAAATATATATATGAAAGGATAACAGTTCTTAACAACACCACACCATTATATATATATATATCCAAAAAAGAACCAAACAACAACAGTTTGTAATAAACCCCTCCACTCCCAAATGACAAGGCAAACAGTTAAAAGGTCTTTTGGCTACCCCCAAAAAAGCAGGGGGGAATGCAATTATACTTATGGACAGCAGGTGGCGATGTCACACCCGGCCAGCTGGGCTCTCCCTCAGGCGAGATGGCAGTCACATTTCCCAGGTCAACTCCCATGAGAATTAGCAAAGAAAGCAGCAGAAATCCCGTCTCTGCAGGGCAGGACAAGGGCTCTCTCACTCCTCTTTTCCTCACGGCAGCCTCTGCGGTGTCCACGATCATTCATGGATGAAAACGGTCGAGTTGGAGAAGGGAAAAAACACAGTCCAGCTATCCAGTGATGCTGGGATCAGTGTGTGTCCCCGTCCTCTCTCACTCTGCCAAGGGAGATGAGCTCTTGACATGAGCAGAAAAAAAAATTTAGAAACCCGCTCCCCTCTCCTCTCCCCTCCCCCGCCCCCCTCTCTCAGGCTGGGAGAACAGAACAAAGGCCTTTGGTCTGAGGCTTTATGTCAGGATATACATATGCATTGGTTCCTTTGTTAACCCTCTTCACTGAGGTTTAGGACATAGGCTCCAAGCCTTTAGGGAGGAATTCCAACAAGATACCAAGCTATAACAATGACATATCAAGTCACTGCAGAGAGGGAAGAAATGCAACAAAATTATTTCATTCCCTGCTACTGACATCAGTGAACATTTGTCTTTAGAAAATACAGGCATTAGTTTGAGGCCCTTTGATGTTTCAGAACTAGAGACATAGACTTTATGTCTCATTAATAATCTTATTTGTGTGTTTTCCTTTTATTTATCTCATCCCATTGTTTTGCCTCTTACTCTCAATAAAACTAAAAATAAACTCTCACAAATGTGGTCTTCAGATTCATGTTCATTTAAAATAGCAATACTTTAGTCATAAGAACATCACCTCCAAGGATCAGTTCAACAAAATCACAGTGTTCTCTTTCAGATGAGAAGTTCAGACTACAGTAGTACTATTTTGTGCATGGAGACAGCTTTGGAATATATGAAAAATACAGAAGAAAAACACGTTAGTTTGTATGCATATACAGTGTAAATCTAGATGTTTCCTGCGATGATTTCCTGAGAAGAGGATATTTTCCCCCTTATGCCTGTTTTTTAAACTTCCTGGTTTTGTTTTCTTTTTTTTTTTTTTAAATTAAATCTATTCCTGTTGACAATATGGTTATTATAGACTAGGTTTTTTTTCTTGTTCTATTATTACATGATACCTAAGAATAACAATTGGTCAATTATCTTTTACCAAGCACCATCAGAAAGGAAATTCAATTTGCCTACATCCTCTCTCATCACAGTACAAAGGACATTTCCTAACCTTGATGACACTTTAATTAACATGATGGTGGAAAAAGATATTTTCCATCATTAGGTGGTTTAGAGGCTTTAGTGTGTAAATCACAGTTTTCTATTATGGTTTGAATTGGTTTGAACGTTCTTCTCATAGGGCAATGAAGCAGACAATCTCTATTTTTCATAAGTTTAAAACCTAGAGCTGAAATGCACACAGAAACAGACACATTCACTCATGTCATTTCAAGATAAATCTATTTAAAACCATTCAATTTAATGGCATTTAGAGTCTCAGAATGTAGATATTCAATGTAGACTGTCTCATGTTTCAAATGTGGAGAAAGTAATGATAGCCTATTCATAAAATAGATTGTTCCTGGCTTTATTTTGTGGTATCCTATTTTTTATGTTTGTTTTTAATTGTCAAAAGTATTTACACCTTGTGATTAGTCCTTTCTGATATATATGCGATCTTATTCAAGATGTATAAACAGCATTTTGACTTGTTGGGCTTTAGACCTTTATCACTACAGTGTGGGATAAGTAGACTCAGAGGTACTTTGCAGACAGAACACAGGAAAATAGAATCTAAGAAAGAGAATAAGAACTGGGAAAATTAACTCAAAAGGTGAATCAGCACACAACCAGTGGTAGTGGAGTCAGCAGTTGTCATTTCATACATATGTAGTTTCATTGCTTTCATTTGCCACATTTCAAGCCATATATTGTTAGGAAACTAGAGATGGTTCTAACAAACATGCTTAAAAGAATCATAGAATCAGCTGGGTGACAGATCACACCTGTTTCAAATTTTAAAACCCCTTTACTGTATCAATATTCAGTAAGAATACACATTCATGGTCACTACCAATATCACAAAGTACCCAAAATAATTAGCTATTAAGAAATCCATCCTAAATCAGCATTGAGTGTACAGTCACAAAATTCAAACCTTTCTTCTTAGCATTGGTGTGTATGGACTTTAGTCCATGATATCAAGGTTATCAGTCTTGCTAGCTCATTAAATAGGAAAACCAGGACCTAAGTGGGCTGTGACCTTTATTCTCTTCCTCTCCTCACTCATTGCTGATGTTATGTGCTGGTCTGAACCTTCCCCTTTAAACAAAAGTGGGTGGTCTCATCTGCTCTTCGCATCTTACTTCTGGTATCGGGAGTTCTGGTTTCTCATATTCCATAGGATTCTTACAGTGCCACCGAACATTTTTCCCATTTGTTTTGAAGAATGTTCCTGATTTTACCAGACACTTCTTTTATCTGATCCACATCCTTCATTCCTATCTTGCGGATTTTGCTATTTGCACATGCTTTTCTGCGCCTGTTTTTGATTTTTTTTCCCCAGCTATATGAGAAGACTTTGTCAGCCCATTTGTGGTGAGGGTTAATAATTATGTATTTAAACTTAACCATATTACAAAGTGCTAGTAGTAGCATTTCAGTGTTAAAAATTGCTCACACAATCTCTATGGTTTTACTGATTTAGTGTGCTTATTATACCTTGTTTCAAAGCAAAGACTGTGCTAAGGTTTCTTCTAGTTTTAGGTTTCTAGCTTCCTTCAACAGAGAGAGATTGCTTGTCTATTCAGCACAGACAAAATTTCAGACCCAAATCTTGTAGTGGAAAAATAAACTGAAAAAAACAAACAAACAAAAAAAACCCCTAACCATACAATTTAAAACAAACATTCTATAGAATTTTCATCAAAGCTCATATGGCTGGTACTGTTATTTATGCAATGATTAAGTAATATTTAATAAGGTGACATTACGCTCAGGTACACATCTGACTGTATTTGATTTTATAAAAATCACAGAAAAATCAATGATTAATGGAGGGACAGGCATTCTGATAATAAGTCACGTTAAACTTTTCATGAAGGACATAAACGATTAAATATCACCATTCCAAAAGGTTTCAGTCTACCAGTCCTTTCATCCCTCTTGCCTAAGGTAATGACTAATAGTATCTGAGACATGGAAGCCCTTTCCCACTGCCTGCTAAAACTACATATATGGAAGTTGCATTTTGTGAAACTCTATTACAGCTCTGAATTAGCTACTAGATGGACAATTCACGAATGCCACCCATTCTTTCTGTCAGACTTTTTTGTCCAAGAGTTAAAGTTTTGTATATAAACACAGTGATCATACCAGTAGACTCATGAGACAGGTATAAAACTTCCTGTCCACTCCATGATGTCAGCATGAGGACATGTGATGTATTGGCATTGGTTAGCTCTAATGACACTGAAAAATCCACATTGAAGTCAATTTAAATATGATTTTGTTAATAAAGACACTATTTCTAAAAGAATTTTCCCTCTGATTGTTTTTCTAACCCATTTCTTTTAGACTCTTGTGAAACAATGTACTGCTGTGTTATCTTGTAAGGATGGAGCACAGAAAGGGAAGAAAAGACAGGAGAAAAAAGATCAGCCTTGTAAAATCTCAGGTCCCTGTATAGTTCGCCTCAGCTAACATAGGAATGCGTGCAGAGTCTTCAAAGTCAGGCTGTGGAAGCTACTCAGAAACACAATCAGTCTGCAACAGACACTAATAAAGAGGCAATAGTACTGCAATTTTCTGCTCATATCTTCTCTGGATGACATGCAGAAGCATTATTGTATTTAGAAAATGAGAAACTGAGGCAGGAGATCAGTCCAGTCATTTGCACATGAGCATGTTAAAAGCTTAGAATTAAACAGGGAATTGAGTCCAGAGCTCTAAATTTCCAGCATAGAGCTCTTTAGATCTTAGACTGGACCCATTTGCTTGTTTGGTCATTACTCCTATTATAATTATATTTTTCAGATGCATTAAAAAACCAAAAAAAAACAAAAAACAAAAAACCCCCAGACCTATAAGAAGGGCCACACTGTTCAAAGGAAGATTAACAGTGACCACAATGAATGCATAGAGAAGAATGAGAACAGTACAAATGTATTTCCTTCCTAGTAGCTGCTTGGCGACCAGCCACTTTCTGCTCAGTTTCTGATCAGGATTTCTTGATTCAGTTATGGTTTGTCTGCTTAGTAATCCTTAGTAGGTTTCTTCCTTGCCCAAGCCTTCCCTTGAAACAGATACATTTCTAATGTTCATCTAACTCGCCAGAAATGAAGCTACTGGCCATTATAGGGAGAAATACCTCCTGTTATTCTCATGTTTAGGCTAAAGGCACCTAGAAACCAGGTATCATCTAAACCAAAACTCTGCTGATAGTCCAAGAATAAGAAGAGAACAAGATGATTTAAAGTTGGGGTTTGTCTCCTCTAATATCAGTTCTATTCTTCTGAATTCAGCATCTATTTTTCATTGATCTATCTATTTTCTCAACATTGAAGGTACTTTAGAGATGATATTGAGTTGGTTTTCCCTCTAACTTCTAATGGTCTTCTATTTCCTTTATACTGAGCATAAGCAGATAGAAAAATAACAGCTAAGGATGTAAATAAAATCCCTAAATGCATAATGGCCTTCAAAACTTTTTTGAAACTACAGGTGTGGAGATTTATCTGCATCTGGTATAAGCTGATGAAGGTCCAGAAAAAGAAATGAAACTGTGACATTTAATAGTAGCTGAGGTTTTGACTCTGCCTATGGATAGCAGATAAATTCTCTTGTGCTGAATTGTTTTTTCAGCATCATCTCATCTGTCAGGTAAATGGTCAGCAGTCTGGATGAACAAGAAATACAACTCTATCAAGAAGAATGTATGTATTTTTCTTCTGTCTTGGTGAAAACTAATTCATAACTATGGGAGCTCTGAACAGTTCTTATTCTCATTTTGTTAGTTGCTGAATTTAAATCATGTCTTTTTAAATAATTGCATGACTTATGTTTAGTAGAAATACTAAGGATAGAATACATGATGATTTTTATCATCATGGCAATTTTTATTGATCTTGGTTTTTAAAACAAATTGGTTTATATTTCACTTCAGTTCTCCTGTGAATTGAGATTTAGCCTTTACTTAACACTTTAGATGAGAGGTAGCTTCTACCTATAATGAAAAGTTGTGATGTATTTCATCAACCAGTTTATCATCAAAAATTGAACTGCAGGCCAGTAAGTAAACTTTGGAGCCTCCAAAAACCAATATATTTGAATGCACTAGGAACACCCCAGAAAAGTGTGCAAAGCAGTTTTTGTTTTTTTTTAATATGGAAAAGCCATGACAGAATCCAAAGCTGATATGTCACCATCCTCAGTCAAAGAAATGAAAAAAACAAGAGAAACCCACATGTGGTGATGCTCAAACAGCTAGCAACCCAGTGTTTATCCTTTCTCACTGGATATTACAGGTCAATCCAAGAAATAATGTCAAAAAACTTTAGCCTTCAGACAGATGTACAATGTGTAAGGAATTGAGTTAATATCTAGAGTATTTATCTCTCTCTGGCTAAAGAGGAGTCTTCATGTCTAAGGTAGATCAATGGCTAGTTTTTGTATTGTTCAAGGGGGAAAGGATACGTTGCACAGTTTTGTTCAGTTGTTGTGGACTAGCATGGGAAAACTGACAGAGCTGGCATGCTAGTCAAAGACTTTCACTTCCACAGATTAGTGAATATGCAGCTAAAATCTCGGAGAAGGGGAAATGATGCAATGTTATGTTATAAGTAGTACTGATGAAGACAGTGACTGAAGAATTGCAAAAGGCTATCACTGTGGCAGGGAAATGGTAGGTGAAACTCATGATAGATGAAAGTCAAGAAATTAAAATAGGGAAAGAAAATAACCCTGGATTTGTGCAGAAAGCGGTAAATCCTGAAATGATAATTGCTATTCTGGAATGATATTTTGGTGTTAGCAACTGCCACCTGAAAACATATGCAGTAGTACTTAGCAAGCTTGAAAATCAAGCACTTCAAATGATAGGAAGTATTAAGAAACACAGAAAATAAGACAGTATAATTATTCTACTGAATAAATCCATGTCAAATCAACAAACCTACTCCTTTGATACTCTACATCTGTAGTCTCAGATCCAAAAAAAAGAATATACTGGGAGTGGGAAAGATTCAAAGGACAATAAAGGATAATGAAAGGCTTAGAATTGCTTCCCTGTGAGGAACAATTTAATAGAAAAGGACTATATCACTTCATGAATAAAAAAATAAAAATTACTCTAGTGTCCTGTTCCATATACAGAAGAATTATGAAGTCCTTATGGACACTAGCCAGCTGTTAAAACCCAGCAGTAAAGCTAAGGGTTAGCCTAAGACTGTCACTATTGATTTATTACATTAGACTTTATTTTTTTCCAAGCAAAATTCAAATAAAATAAGATATTTCTTTCTAAGGTAAGACATATATATTCATATTTTGTTGGGTGAAGTACTGATGGGAAAACTGAGGACATATGAATAGAAACAATACTATTTCTTCTTCTTTACCTTCAGCAGAGTTAAATTAAGTTGATCATCATATGGAAAGTTAGGCAGGCACAAGGTGAGCTTATGATGTATATGCCCATAACATTACATATTTAATTAAAATGACATTGTGTTATAATAGTTTAGGCTTAAACAACTCAGCAAATACCATAGTACTATCATAAGAGATCAACCAACTTGCATAGCTTTTGGCTTGGACAAAATAATGAAAACAGAACTTACTTTTTTGCCTATTTAAATGAAGAACATAAAAATTAAAGCAGGTATAAAATGATGCCAGAAGTGAGAGTCTCTAGATTGTTCAAACAATATCTTAATAGGAAATAAATAAATAAATAAATAAATGAGACAATTGCTGTTTTCTTTCATGCAGTAGTAACCATAGAAACCAAATCCGGGGGTTATTTTCATTCACAAACCACATTTTTTGCGGCAAAGCAAGGAATTCTCTAAGCAAATGGTTGGGCTTCATCCTGCAAAGTGCAGCTGCAGATCACATAGCACTTGTTCCAAATGCAGTGAGCAGGGCACCTGCCAGCACTGCATAGGTATCGAACAGCCCTTGGAAGGGGAAAAAATGGAAGGAAAGGGCTCTCCAATGTCGGAGTACAGTGTCTCAAAGGCTGCCAGAACAACCAGGATCAATACCACAAACGGACAATTACCTCAGAACTCACAAATTCATGTTTTATACATAGTCATTCCCTTTGTATTTGTATGCTGTACTGTGATTGGTGGTGATTACCCGGTTACCAGTTTCCCATTGGCTGTATATTCCCTATTTCCCATTGGCTGACTGGTGATGCAATCCCAGCGTCATCATGTGAGGCTGGCCACGCCCCATCTGTATTCCCCTCCTTCCCTGTAAGCCCCTCCCCTCCTTGCTGCGTTCTGCCCCCAAACTTCTCCCACTTTCCAAGCTCCTCCCTGAACCTATATAAGTCCCATGCTCCCATGAATAAATGAGTTCTAGCCCTCATCCTACCATTGGCTGGGACCGTCTCCTTTCTTTCCTTCTTTGCGGCACGCGGCACTCCAGGTTATCAGCATGGAAGCAGAGCTCCAAGGGGGCTCTACAGTCATGGAGGGCCAAGATAGATGGCACTCTGGGTGTGGTGGAGCTGCCCAGTTGAGAGTTCAGTGCTAGGCTAGATCCTGCCCCTGCTGAGCACAGCTGAAGCTCACAGCTCACACCAGTCTTATGGGAGCTGGTGCCTGACCCACACCAAACCCATGCACTGCCTTCAGAGGTCTTTGCTTTCAATGGCAGGGCTCATGTCAAGCTGTCACCTGGCATAGCAAAGTCATGCCTTTCCAAACATCAGCGATTTATCAGCTACAGTCTCTCATGCAGTTGGTAGCAAATGACCTTATTATTCCCAAGCAAAAAGCATTATTCCCCGTGAAGAAAGGTTTTTTAGATCCTCAGCCTGGGCAGGGAAGTGAGAGTGGAGTAAGCTGCGGAGTCATGAGGCACACTGAAAGTCAGCCTTCCTCACCAGAAGCACTTAATATCTTGAAATGAAAGAAAAATTAAGTAAAGAGAAGCAGTGGTGTAATGTATTTCTGTACTTCAGACCCTTGTTACTGAAGCAGCATTATGGAGTTAATGTATGAAAGGAAGCCAGAAAATCACAGGCTGACATTTAAAATCTGAAGATCACATTGAGGTAAATGGACCAAAATGCCTTATCTTTATCTATGCCATCTTTATTCACTGGAGTACTTTTTGTGCCTAAAAGGAAAAATATGTTAGGGACATGCAGTACGAGTGGAAATCAACTCTCATTTACCATTACAAAAATATAAAGCAGTTCCCTTCATAATTTGAAATGCTTTTTTCCTTCGTATTGAAAGAGTAGAATGATGAAATGAAAATATCTCATTCATTTGCATTGCCTCTTCCTATTGGCCAGAACACAACACTGAGAATAAGGATGGGTTGGTTGAGAAGGAAGAAGTAATCTCACCCACTCTTTGAATAGTTGAGAGTGTAAGTCATATGAGGGGTGGTGGAAAGAGATAGAGTTGTTTAGGCTGGAAAAAAGAAGTCTTATTACCTTAAAGGAGACTGTAGCAAGGTGGGGGTCAGCCTCTTCTCCCAGTCCTCAAGTTTTGCCAGAGATGGTTCTGGTTGTGCATCAGGAAGAATTTTTTTTCACTGAAAGGATGGTTAAGTATTGGAACAGGCTGTCCAGGGAGGTAGTTGAATTACCACCCCTGGTAGTACTCAAGAAAAAAAAAATGGACATAGTATTTAGTGCTATGGTTTTGCTGAAAAAGTGGTGTTCAGGCAATTTCAAGATTAGATGGTCTTGAAAGTCTTTTCCAGCTTTAATGATTCAATGATTTTATGATTCTATGAATAAAACATTCCCAGAACTGTCTAGAAAATGATGGCTTGTTCTAAATGTTGCTCAGCACAGAATATGATCTGAGCTGATCTGAAGTGTTGAAATACAGATTTATAATGATTTATTCACAATGTAGGAAAAAAGTTGTTGCAATTAAACACTGGATTAGAAAAAAAAATCAGAGTAAATATTTGTGCTTGGAATCTATTTTTTATTATTTCCATGGGAAGAGCAGTTCTAAGATCTTGAGTCTGAAGTTTATAAAAAGAGGGTAATGTTTCTTCTGATTATGATTTTAGACAGAATAAGTGTTACGGTTTATCAGGACCATACATTGTCTGAGTACCCTAATGGAGTTTTTGGTTATCTGTAGTGCATATATTAAACAATGTGTTTTAAAATAGCATGTTGAATGCCAAGTTCTCTTTGTTCTGTTAGCTGAAATGAAATGTTCCTGTGCCTTTATACATAGTCATGGAGTGCCAAAATACATTGCAGGATGTATGCCAATGTAAATCATAGTCCAGTGGACTGAAAATGCCGTCATTCTTGCTTGTCCCCTTTCCAATTCCTAAGACTAGGATTGGCTGGGGTATCAATAGGATAATGAGATATTACATGCGTATTCAATTGTATATTGGTAATGCTGATTATCAGAAAGGCCAGAATTACCATGAAATCTAGAAATCACTATAAACATCAGTTATTTAAAGTGATCTTCCATACCACATAAACATGCAATTTATTCCCTATTGCCTGCTGATCAAGTTTCTTTTGTCTTTTTAATACAGTCCTGCATGTGCCAAAATATATCTCATATATGGAAAGTAAATTCTTATTACAGATTTATGACAATACCAGTGCATTTTATGCCTATGCCTAAAGTTGAAGCTTAGACAAAAAAAATATATGGAAAACAGTGGGTTTGGCTGTGAACTTTGATCATGTGATTCTTCAGTTAGAATTACTTGAGTTGGCTGTGAATTTAATTAAAATTATGCAGTGCCAACTAATTTCAGCATTGTAGAAATTCACAATTAATTAGCTGAAGTCTCCTCTTATGAAACATAAATCCCCTCCTATTTTGTTTTATACTGTGACTAAAATTTGTTCCATCAATTTCTTTTTGATCTCTTAAAAGATGTAAAACTGTGTTAGATCATAAAATATATTGAAGAGTTTTGTCCTAAAATCTACAATCCACATCATTATTGGTTGAGGCATTAACTGATACTTTAATTACATTCCTGTAAGATTATATTCAGAACTACAATCCTGTATCCATCGACTTATTGCATCCTCTTAGGTTATTTAAAAAATATTACTTTCAATAAGCCACTGAAGGTCAGTACTTGTTAATTACTAGTTTTGATGACTGAATACATTCTAACATCAAGGAATTTAGATGCGTACAATATTAGGATTTTTTAAAAATAAATATAGAGGTTTTAAAAATTATTTCACAAAAATTTAGGCTACTTACTAGAAAAGGTAGCAAGTTATAATCTAACATAATTTGAAGCCTTATGAAATTATGCTTTACTCTCAAAAATGAAGAAGACAATTTTTGTTCTGTATGTCTGATTTGATAATTTTTTGTCTTTTATCAGATTCATTTTACTGATAGTAATGCATACATTTTATTAACAATCATTAGGAATTAATCTATTTTTTTTCTGTGAAAACTGCTGTTAAATTTCACAAAAAATAGCTTCTTTAAATTTGAAATCCCACAAACCCACACACTGAATACTTGTAATTAAATACTTAGAGGAAGTGTGTGGTGGAATGGAATAATTTGACAATAATTTAGAATACATGGTAGCATAAAAAAAATAAATTCAAAAGTCACATGACATTGAACAGAGTCTATCCAAATTCTTTTTTAAGACTTCAGATTCAACCAATACTTTTAGAGAGTAACCATATCCCTTATCATCTCTGCATGTCCTTTAGACTCCCTAAGTGATCAGATGCTATGTGGCATCCTGAGGGCCATAAACACACCAAATTCTATGTGTTTTGGCTTAACCTAATAGATACGTAATGTTGACTCATATGAGATTCTGATTTAGTGTATGCCTCAACAGGATCTTGTACCCGACAGATCTAAAATGAACAATTATGGAATCAGTAAGGAGCAGTTAGAGTGTGATAACAAGCTTCAGCAACATTAGCTAAGCTAGTATAGCTACAGTAAAGGCAGCTACCTCCAAGATGTCATGGAAGAGACATGGAATGATATGGCAGTGGAGTAAGCGAGCTAAAAAACACAGATTATAACATAGGCAACATATGTCCAGCATAATGTTAGAATATAACTCTAATTCTATAAACTCATGGGACAGTTCAAGACTAAAATGCCACTTAAGTCATGATAGGAATTTTTTTGATGCATATAGATGAATTTGAAACAAAAATCAGATAGATTATGAATTAAATAAAAAGTTCTCATATGAGATTAATTGTTAAAATTGTTGAAAGAGAGCTACTGGGCAGATCACTCATCATCAGACAGTTATGATAGCCAGTGCTTCTCTTGCAGGGACTGACTGATGTGTCGACCATTTAACATGTTTAAAAAAAAAAAAAGCTGAGAAATAGATGGAAAAAGTTAGCACATACTGTAATGTAAATAGATAGATTAAGCATTGAATAAAACCAGTGATATGGGAGAGGTAGTTCAGATCAGGTTAGTGTAAACCCTGGTCCTATAGAAATCATAGCAAAACTGTCATTATTTTTAAAGAAGTGAAGATTTCACATCAGGCTGTAGTGACAAAGCAGGGCTAGAATATAGTTCTGTCTTTAAAAATAACCCAAGGGAATGGGACATGAGTAGAATGTGAACCTGGACCTTGCACCCAATCTGCTAACTTCACATGGGCTCTGAAGGAAAGGCCAACATTCTGGTCATGAGCATATATTTGCTGTTACAGAGACAGAATATTTTTGGATTTGAACAGCCTTGTAAAAGAGTTAAGCAAATACATACACTTTCAGAACCTTCTTGTTTTCTTGACTTTTCATAGCACCTGCAGTTAACTAGGGTTGCCTTGCACTGTCAGTTCAGAACACATTTCACTCTACAATGTCTTCAATGTTATCTTTGACTTGAACTCAGGTTTTGTAATATAGTGTATGCTATTTGTGCCAAGTTAACAGATAACCTTTTCACGTGCTGCAGCCTGAGATTTGTAGTTGGCATTCAAGCTCATTGCTTTCGATTAATGCTGTGCGTTCCAGCAGATTTACTAGGATTTTGGTTTTTGTTGCTCTGTTTCTCCTTTCTCCATTTATTTTTGATGTCTCGCGCTACTGACACAGGACTAAAGGACACAAATATTGATCCCTACATTTGTAATATTAAAATAATTATTTTTCTCTAACACAACACTTTCTTGTTTCCCATTTTACTTAGGAAATACAACTTTTCTTAGTTTCCAGGCAGATATTTAAGGAAGTCTTTTATTAATAAGGTTTAAAGTGCAGTCAGATGTGTGGAGCCCCATATTCTTTAAGCCAACTGTTTAATGAGGACATAGCACTCTGCAGCGGAGAACAAAACAAAACCACAAAACAAATAAACAAAAACACACACACACACAAAAAAAACAAACACACACCTAAATCTTTTATGCCAGTTCTGAAAAAACATGGAACTGAATATGTCACTTGATATCTAATACGCTAAGATATCCCTAGCGATATTAAACTTTGTAACCTTACAACCTGCATTACTTATAAAACAGATGTTTAAACTTCTTGATTCAGATAAGCGTATGTAGAGGCACACCATTTTTAATCTAATTAGTGTTTAATAAGCCATTGGAAATAGTGTCATTCAGCTCTTACAAATTAATCCCGATCTCTTAACACATGCTGATATTTTGAAACATTAATTATTCTGAAAAAAAGAGGACTGAGTTAGTCTGAATTAACATAAACAGCTCCCATGATTCTTCAATGTGCTTCCAGCAGAAAGGTGTTAATAGTCTCCTCATGGTTGGACAGGAAAAACTCCGTAACAGGGACTGAAAATTGCTCTGCATGGTGGTCAGCACAATTAATACAGACCAGAACAGAAGAAAGAACTACAGAGCTTTTAGAATGACAGTCCAAGCCAGAGTGATGTACCTTCTTTGTTAGCAAATTATATGCAAACTGAACCTGGATTCTGCTAATAAACCTGCATTCTTTCCAGCACACACACTGGCAATTAAGACTCCATGCTGGAAATAATTGACAATTCTGTCAGTAATGCATGTGTCAGAAGGGAATTCAGTCAGTTTTCCAGAGCTGGACTGCCTACAAGCTACTAGGAATAGTAGTATATGTACATATTCACACACAGAGATATATACATATGCGCATGCTATATATACACTTAAAATCATTTATATGTATATATGCGTGTATATACATATGTATTTATATGAAAACACATGCATTATCAAACTAAAAAAAGTTGGAATAAAACTGATATACACCTATGTGTCTAATTTTTGGAACGAATAGCTATAAACAGAGAACAAAGCTTAGTCTTGTAAAACAGCCGTGTTCTCACCATAGACTTGGAAATTGCAAGAACTTCACAGTTTTGCTTTCTCAGTCCTGCTTTCCTTTAAATCAGTGAGGGCAATGGCTAGAATGAGGACAGTAAACTTTAGAAACTCAATACTCATCATCAAACACTAAATGCAATCATTTTCAATAGGTACTGCACTGACATCAGCAACACGGATGGAAGCTAGCATTTTTACTGTTTGTTTTTTTGTGTGTGTGTGTTGGTTTTTTTTTTCTGGGGGGAGAGGGGTGTTTTTGTTTGGTTTTGGGAGGGGGGTTTTGTGTGTTTAGTTTTGTTTTTTAATGTTGTATAAATGCTTATATTCTTTTTGGTATAAAAATTCTCAAGAGTGAAATTTCTAATTCACAGAGGTGATTTAAATATAAAACCATGAACTGGCACTATATTTTTTGTTTTATTTATTTTTTTTTAATTGAGGCTTTTTGCAGTGGCAAGATTCTGGAAAGAAGTTAAGGAAATGACAGAATTAAGATCTGATGCCTTCCCACTAAGGTGGAACTCAGGATAAAGAGTTGGAACAACAAAACCAAACCTCCATGTCGGAAGATCAGAAACGGATGGTAAAAGACTCTGTGTATGCAGACTCAAAGGAGGCCTAGATAGAGAGGGCACATGAACACTAGGAAACAAGCAGCTCATTCAAACTCCTTTGAACAGTGAGTAATAAGTGACAGATTCAATCATGGCATGACTACAGCTGCCACTACTGCTTGATTTCTCACCATCCTTGTATGATTTTACAAACCATTCTAGCTTATAATAAGATTTTGGAAGATAAATATTGTTACAATGTGTAACTGTTGTAGTCTATGAACTAGTGGAGAAAATCTGTCAGACCCTGTATTTAATTTTCCCAAAGTAGTTACAACCAGTATCACCTGAATGGAATTGTATCTACCAAGTAGTTCACTTTTCAGCCAAAGAAGTTTACCAGAAAACAGAATCACTTTGAATTTCTAAGTGATAATACAAAAGGTGTTTACAGCAGAAACAGGACTGAGGCAAAGTTGAAATAATTATTGCTTAGCCTTTTGTTTAACACATACCAGCACTACATGTCAAGAACTTGAGCAGATGCCGCCACACCTGTTTGGAATCAGAGCACTTCCAGAAAACCCTAACCAGTAGAGGCCAAGAGCTCTAGTTCTGAATTACAATGTATTGGCTTCAATTTAGATGAGCAATATGAAAGGGAACCAAATATGATCCCATGGTTGATCCAGGACCCCTTTATACACTATTTTTTTTTACACTTTCATGAAGACATAGCACTGATTTCACCACTTCGTTGGATTAAACCTCATGTATCTGACCACTGTGTAAGCCCAAGTGGTAAGAGAAGCAGTAAATACAGTTCATAAACAAAAGGCATATATCGTATAGTTCATAGCCTTCTTTCCCTGTTAATGGTCAATTTTAAAAAGCTAAATTTCTGAAATATGCAGCCTCTTTTTCTCTCCTATTCCCTTATTTCTTCAAATAAAATGTTGTTGTATCAGGAAACAGATGTGAAATGTTAAAAAAGGAAAACATTTTTCAAAAATCTGGAAGTAGACAAAGAAGCTAATAGCATTTACCTCTGATTTGAGACAAATAAGCACATAAGAGGAGCTCTAACCTCTAGAAATTTGCAGAGAATGAGAGACCAAGCAGCTGCAAAAATGAAGAGAACCTCTTGCTTTGAGGTTGTAGTGGGTTGCCACTGGCTGGACACCAGGTACCTAATAAAGTTGCTCTCTCACTCCCCTCTGCAACTGGACAGAGGAGAGAAAATACAATGAATGATTCATGACCTGAGCTAAGGACTGGGAGAGATCACTTACTGATTACTATCATGGTCAAAATAGATTAAAAATGGGAATATTAATTAAATTTACTACTAACAGGGTCAGAGCAGAAGAGTGAGAAGTAAAATAATCTTAAAAACACCTTCCCCTCACCCCTCCTTCCTTCCAAGTTCTACCTCCTCACCCTCCAGTTCCAGTGGCACAGGGAGATGAGGAATGGGAGTTGCTATTTGTGCTGCTGTCAGGGAGAGGAGCCTTTCCCTGCTCCCGTGGGGTCCTTCCCACAGGAGACAGTCCTGCATGAACCTCTCTGGTGTGAGTACATCCCACAGGCAACTATATTTCACAAACTGCTGCCACATGGGTCACTTCTCCATGGGGTGCAGTCCTTCAGGAACATGCCCTCCTAAAGGGCCACAAATCCTACCACAGAAACCTGCTCCAGTGTGGGCTCCTCTCCCCACAGGTCAGCAGGCCCCTGCCAAGGACCCTGCTACAATATGGACCTCTCACAGGGTCACAGCATCCACCTGTTCTGGCGTGGGCTCCTTCATGGGCTGCAGGTGGATCTCTGCACTCCCGTGGTCCTCCATGGGCTGCAGAGGCACAGCTGCTTCCCCATGGTCTGCACCATGGGCTGCAAGGGACTCTCAGCTCCAGTGTCTGGAGCACCTCCTCCCCCTCCTTTTCCACTGATCTTGGTGTCTGCACGTTCTCACTCTGCTATTCCCTGGCTGCAATTTTCCTCTGCCCCATAACTTTCCTTCCCTTCTTAAAATGTGTTATCACAGAGGTGTTACTATGATTACTGATTGGCTCTACCTTGGTTGGCAGTGGGAAGTCCATCCTGGAGCCGGCTGGCATTGGCTCCACCAAAACAGGGAAACTTTCTAGCAGCTTCTAACAGAAGCCACCCTTGTAGCCCCCACCCCTGCTACCAAAACATGGCCACAGAAACCCAACACAGAGGTGAATGTTTCAAATCCACCTGTATCAGTCCTGAGCAGGAGATACTGAAATGGTTTCATTGCGTTTACCATCAGACTGGAATAATAGTTTTCAGCCAAAAATGAAAAGAAATTATCACTCTGCAGAACCATCCTAAACCCTATAGCAATTTTGGTTATGTGGGTTTTTTTTGTGGTTTTGTTTGTTTGTTTGTTTGTTGTTGTTGGTTTGCGATTTTTTTTGGTTTAAGTCACTGTTGGCCTGAGACAAAATGAAGTCAAAGAGAAAGCTGATCTCTTAATAGCTTAATATGCATTAGGGCTACTGATGAGATTAGTTAATGAAGGTCATGTAACTGTTACCTAGGATCTCAATATCCTTTAATTATCTTTAAATTAAGATTAAGGCCTACAATATATCATCTCTTATGGTCAATGAAATTTACTTTAAATGCATGTAAATATCAGCATCTCTTTTCATTATGATTGCTATTATATTCATTCACTCATGGCAGCACTGCTCATGAATGTATTTGACAATGCTTCTTTCTATTTCAGTTGAGTGCTCGGAGGAGCCTGGTATAAAGCAGTGATGGAGATGAATGACCTTTCTGCTTGCATCTATTGTTGAAGCAAACTTCTAGTATTCAGTAAATACTAGTTAATGGGAATTCCAGGTGAAAAGAGACTATTTCTGACTATAGCTGTGAACAGGAAGTGTAACAATAAGTGTATACCATGCATGGAGGTGCTAGTAGAAATCCTGCTGTAGCATTTGGAGCTGTCTTAGCCCTGTGTTAAAGTTCAGAATTGGTGTGGAGGAGAGTGCCTTAGTAAGAAGTGTATCAACCTTGCTGAATCAAACATTTGCAGAAAAACAGTGTATTACTCGGGGAAAATGATTTTGCATGTCTTTATAGTGGAGTACGGCATCAGAAGGTAGCTTAGTTATGGCATTCCTCAAGAGTCAGTCCTGAAAATGGTCAGATTTAATATTTTCTTCAAAGAGGAATGTGCAAAAAGATAAGAAGACTGGTGGCATGTTTGATACTGAAATATTTGAGAAGCATCATCCACAGAGTGAAAAATCAGAATATTTATACAGATTAACTAGATGACTGTAATGGTTGTAATAGCAGGAGTATAAACTTTTTCAGATCAAAGTTCCATAACAGGTGGTTGAAGACTAACAAAACTAATTTCTCATGCACTTTGGGTACTTGTAGCTAGATGTAGCAGCAAACAAAAGTTTGTTTGAACTAGCTGATCAGAGGATAAGCCCAATTTCCACTGTAATCCACTAACTAAAAGAAAAATTAGGGAAAAAATTGTGACACTGTATGTATTACTGGCATTTTCATCTTCTAAATATGCTACACAATTCTCATAATTCCTATAGAAAGAATCTAAAAGTAAATAAAGTCACGATAGGTTACAGAAAAGACTGAAGAATCTCTCAGTAGATTATGTCTGTACTCCACTTACTGGAGTACTTACTAGCCAGCCTGGTAAATAATTTTCCTTATTTAATAGTATATCAGCATTAAAGAGTCAAAATGCAAAAATGTGTTTCATCTGGAAAGATGGTAATGGAAAGAACACTGCTCAGCAACGATGACTTACATGCATACAGGGGAAAAATGGAAGTAAAAAAAAAAAAAAAGAGGTGGAAGGTGTTGCAGCCGTCTTAAATATTCAGTAGAATGTTTCTGTCAAAAGAATGGCATTTGGAATACCTTTAGAAGTGAAGATAGACTGGCAAAACCCCTTAATGACTTGAAATACAGAAGCTGATCCATGTATGAAGAGAAGGATTGAATGGCAAGGCTACTTGTGAAAGCAAAGCCTCGGATACAGTGACCCTGGAGGTCTCTTCTAGTCCCATATTCCTATAAATCAGTCATCTAATCCTATAAAACTTGTGCACATGGTGGATAGTGTCTGCAGAAGCATACAAAACTGCTTCTGTGATAGAGAAGGCCTTAGTCAGAAAATTAAGTCCTAAGTTAGTTTTTTGTTTAAACAATATCAAGCATTAACCTCTTAACAATCTTATTTTACGAGATGTAACCTTTAATTGAAGAATATATATACCTTCATCTTTATAATCACCTGCTCACTTTTCTTTCTGCAGATAAGCAGAATTGTGAGTTAGGTTACAGAATATTTTAAGCTTCTTAAACTCATAATTGCCTGTGTCCCTTCAGGGTTCTCATCTAAAGCTCTGGCCTTGACAGTTTGAAGGATGCACAGTGTACTGAGATTTGATAAGCATTTCAGAAGTGAACATTGATCCAGTATTTTAAACAGTTTTCCCATTTATTTAGAATGACCTACATGTACCTATGGATGACATGGCTTTATTGTTAATTGATTTAGGAGAAAAGAGATGACTCCTTAAAAGAAACTTAAAATAGTTAATAAAAATAATGATTAGGTACTGCATGAATTCCCAGTCTACTGCTAATTGAAAAAGAAATTAATCTAATGGAAGAACTTTTCCTCAGCATTTTATTGGTTTTGAATTCTTACAGTGCACAGTACATAGAATAATTAATAGCATGTCTCAGTTGCTGAGTAAAGAAAACACTTCTTCAATTCAATCCCACACTTAATCCACAAGCAGGATTCCCTAGTTGTCCCCTCACACACAATTCTTTTCTGTAATTAACTTGCTGCTTAATTAACAGAGCTCAGCATACAACTATCAATGAGTTTGTTTGATTAATTTAGCCTTTTTTTTTTCTTTTCTTTTCACAAATTGTATTTGAAGAGACTGGGAAATTTTTCAAGATGATTTAACAGTTAATGTTTATGGACATCTGTAGTAAATAATTCTTGGTGGTTTATATTACTTAAGTTCATATTAGTATTTCTAATAACTTAGGAATCTGATTTAACAAGTTTATTAATTTTTAATATATAAGTGACCATGTTGTACATAGCTAAAGCCAAACAGGTCGATAATTTTGAGATTTTTACTTAGTTGTAATATTCACAGTTCATAATACAAACTATCTTGATTAGATCACCAATTACATGAGAATAAGTAAAATATTAAATAACAATCATAGTAACTAGGCAAAAAACCTGAGTGATTAACAGTCAATTAATTGGAAATATAAGCCAAACAAAAAAAAATTTGTGACTCACTGGAGTAATAGCACACACCATCCTTACATGCACTTCTTTTTCTTGGAAAGCAGATGTGAGAACACTAATATGATAGAAATGCAACATTTTTTCTCATTCAATTAACCTATAATCTGAAGATTTTTTTACCCTTGAACTCAGTAATGCATATTAGTGCTGCATCCAAAGCCCACTGAAGTCTTTGGAGAAACCTCCACTGACTTCAGTATTATTTGGATCACACTATTAAATGTTAGAAGTGCCATCTTCCTGATTTAGACATAGTGTAATGATATATTCTCACAATATTGACCTCAGTAATAGTGAATACATACATGACTTCAACAGGACTGCACATCAGTTTTGTATTTATGACTTAACCTTCCTACTTCCTCTCTAAATTGTGGATGAAAATTTGTCTTCTTTCCAAGTGGTAAGTCAGTTCTTCAGTGTTCAGGACGACATGGAAATCTTTTTATGCCTGCAGATGTTGTTGAGATGTGCCCAAACTCCATGTTCAGCAGGATAGGCGAAGAATTGTCAGACCTCTAAACTATTACAAGAGAAACCACAAATATGTCCTACAGTAAAGTGGGTGAGAAACCAAGAAGTGGGGATGGCTGACATTTCTTCCTTGTTCACAGTAATCTTAGGGAAGGAGCTCAGGAATACATTGTCTTCTGAAGGCATCCAGGTCATAGTGTTAATGTAAAAAAGGGAATGTGGTCTGGATATCACCCTGTGAGGATGTTTAGTGCTTTCCTTTGATTATGAAGTAAACCTTTGATCTATACTAAATTCTTCCCTTTTAGAATATATATAGAAATTTTATTTAGAAGACAGGCCAAAATACACAGAAGGTAAGTTGTGGAAGTGCCATTGTGTAATTTCTTTAATTAGCATTGTGTTCGTGAAAGAAGAAAAGAAAAACTCTCCTATTTAAGGGGTTTGAGATTCTCACACCTAGCAAGAAGAAAAAGAAAAAGGAAAAAAAAAAAAAAGAGCAAATTTTGGGGTATTTCAGGTAGGTATTTCAGTAGCCATGGGGAACACAGGAACACATATGCTAAATTGGAAAGATGGGCATGGCCTGATTTTTTTTTTTATGAACAACCATGCTGTAATCTTAGTTTTCTGAATCATAATTAATTGTTCCTGGGGTGTCTTATGACTCACTCATCTTGATTGAAGATGGAAATTATATGAAGTATGAGTCACAGAATTTTCTGTCCTCTAGTATTTGTCAGATCTTTCAGCTGCAATGGGCTTGCCCTGGAAAAAAAAATCAGTTTTTGAAATCCATAACTGTGATTGCTAATCCATGCTGTGATTGCTGATTATAAAACTCCTGTGATAGAACTATGTATGTTTGGGTTTGCCTGTCAGAATTTTTATTACTTGTAGAAGAAAACGTACCTCTTGTCTGGTCCAGGCACCTTCCAAATGTCCTGTGTTCCGTGGGAAGGACCACATGCAGAACAACCTAAAAGCCTGTGTTATGGGAGCTGACTTTTCTATACATTTTACACACCACAACACATTGTAAGTTAAATATATCAGAATCCATGATCAGTGATACAGTACAGTTTACTAATGTCTATAGCTCTAATTCCAGCAATGTTCTGTGCATGAGTTCCCCACAAATATTTGTCAATTGTTTATCCATTGAACTATCTGAAATCTAGAGGCACCAAAGCTTTTGCTGGTAGCTTTCCCTGTGCATCCTGTCAGGCACTGATTAGAGAAGTCTGAGTAGCTTCTAGCAATGAGATCATAATATCTGAAGATTCCTTATGCAATTCCTAAGCGTAGCTCCATCCCCTGAAATTCCCTGCTACTTTCACAGTAGAGATCTGATGGATGAATTTATTCCCTATTTTTCTGTTCAGGTAGGCATCTCTTTGCTTCAAGTGAAAGGCTGTGAATCTTTTCCACTTACCTAAAAGTATGTTCCTCTTCATACCCAGAAGCAGTGTTGTTTGCACATAAATGATTAATTCTCCCTCAAACATGACTGAGATTCACAGAGTAAAATTACCTGCAGGGTCCAAACCAGTATGCCTTCTCACAGTTTCAAACCTCTTGAGCTTGGCTTCCCCTGTGATTAATGACAGTGCTGTTTTATCCAACAGTTCTGTGGTTTGAGAACTGATTAACAGGAGGGATTAACATCTTTCTACTTTAGCTATTCTTCCACCTTCCTGAGGAAGTCTATAAATAATGCTAGAGAGTCCACTTAGTCCTGTCCCAGGATTTAATTCTTAGTCCTGGATTAAGATGTTATAATTTGTATTATTAAAAAACAAGCAAGCAAACAAACAAACAGACAGACAAAAAACACAAAAAAAAAACAACCAAACATTAAAACGTAATAGGGTCAAATCCCCTAAAAAAGAAGACTTGACCTCAAATCTGTTACTGAGGAGTAAATATGTCAACCATGAAGATACTTAAGAAATTATTTGATTTCCCTGCTGTGTCTAGAGTGCCTGGAGAGGGGCATACACTGAGACCTAAGAGTGCAGAATCATGAAACCTCATCTGAGGTAAGTGCCTTTTTACAACCCAAAGTAATGCTCTTATGCTCTTGAACATATTTTACACATCCCTCAAGCTGGATTTTCCTCTGGGCATTTAACTGGTTCCCCATTTGGTTCCTTATCCTGTTTGACGCTGCAAATCTTCCTCTCTGTTATGCAGAGAACCATACTGCAGACCCAGAGGCTGGGCTCACGCTGGATGTTTTAAGGATAAAATATTCTGTATTGAACCCCTCAGCTTTTGGCAGAACTTTCCCACCAGCTTTGTTTTGTGTCTGTATAATTAGTCCACATCTGTTGTCCAGCACAGTATTTTCCCAATGTTGGGATTACACAGTGCATTAGAAATCACTTTGCAGTAGGGGAAAGTAGCAGGGAGTCCTAAATGTATATACCCAGTCCAAACTCACTCCCCAGATTTTCCAAAAGCACACTTAGAGGCCACTAGAGGACTACTGCATTCCTTTCTTCATCTCAGAACCCTAATGTGTGATATTCTGCGTACTGCCATGTGTGGTGTCTCAAAATGTTTGCAGGCATTTCCTATATCTGACACATAGCCACAAGTCACAGGAGCAACTAGAAAAAGAAACAGACTGAGAATGAGAAAAGAGAACAGAAAGGGAGAGAATTTGAAATGTAAGTTAAGGAAATTTAATTCTGATTTTCCAAGAAAGAGTTCTTTGAATTTAATAGCAAAATCTTATGGATTTCTGAGTTGCTGAGATCCTTTGGAAGCTACATGTAAAACCAAGTTTATTGAAATTAATTTAAAATGTGGATGCAAATGTAGGATAGATTAATGATACATTAATACTAGTCACATTAATGTATTTGCAGGCATCCCTTTGGAAAATAAACAAATTTATAAACCCAAATATTTTCCTTTCAGCAAAACTTTGAACAAACAGAGATGAATTCAGTTTAAGAAGACAAAAGTGCTGGAACATTATTAGTAGAGGTTTTGTATTCAAAAACATTTCAAAGGTAAATTCCCTAAAGGAGGCAGTAGCCCTGAGATATATAGGTCTCAATTTTTTGAGATTTGCACATAGTTCGACGATTGTCAGAAGACAAGCCTGAAGTAGAGATTCTTTTTTTTCCGAATTCCGACTGAAAAATAGATCCTTCTGTAAACCTTCTATGAAATAAGAAAATAAGAAAATTTTGTGGCAAGTACTTTTTAAAAACATCAGTATTTATGTGCTTTGTTCTGGAAATCAATGTACTCTTGAATTTCCTTCAAGAAGCATCACTAACCAGAAAGAGCATATATACTCAATGATTGTTTTGTGTACCATTTGCATATGTAAAAATGGAGATGTGCATTTTATATTAATCTAAAAATTAATATTTTCCTCTAGATATTATTACAAAATACTTATACCAATTGAAAAAATATTTCATTTTCTGAGATTTTTATTGTCCTCTGGTCTTGGTCCCTGTGTGTTTGTAAACAAACATGAAGTCATACCCAATGCATGTACAGTATTTTACTTGCACTCCACTTAAAGTTCAATATAAACCCTCTGAAATCCTTAATGTTGAAAGAAGAAAGGAGTGGTTGGGGTTGAAATAATCCTTGCAGTACCTGGAAATGTTAGGATTTTGGACATTGTTCCCTGAAACCTCTTTTACAACTAATGGTTTTATCTGCTGTTCTGCCCACAGAACCATTGTCCAGTGGTGGGGACACTGAGACTGGGGAAAGCTAGGACAGCAAATAAAAATCCATAATGGAAGATGTAGTGGAGTTCCCTGGAAGTTATACATCTCATAGATGTTTTTAGAGATAGGCATGGATAAAAAGGTAGGAAGTGTTCCCAAGGAAGTCCAGAAAGATGATCCTCATGATGGGCTTAACTCTGCAGGCTATGCTTAGTGGTAGGGACAGGGAAGTAAGGGAACCTGGAGAAAGCACTATTTAGGTCAATGTGTTGTATGATCTTCCACTGTAGAAATAGGTGAGTCTTCACACTCTGCTTGGGTACTGAACTAGAGAAGCTTTTGAAAGTCAGAGACCCTGACGCAGACCTTAGCTCTGTGTTCAGATAATATGGTGTGTTAGTAAAGAAAATTGGTTTTCATGTGCGTTTCCACTGACTTCATTAATAACTGTTTTATTTTCCTTGGAAAAGTAAGCTGGTTTTATCTTGTTGCCATGAAGCTCTTTAGTTATATGCAACTAAACTTATTTACCAGCCCACAAAATGTGGTAAATCATTTAATGTCAAAATATGACTCTAAGCTAGGAAACATAAGAGGGAAACAAAGTTAATTATTCTTTCATCTGGCTTTCCAAATCAAGAACAGTTTGCTTTAAAAGCTTCCAAAAGGGGTGACCAAGTATTCTTGTTTTATTAAACTATATGTATATATATATATATATTCACATGCATATATGATATTGATTTGCTAAAAAGTTCAAGGTTAACTTTCTCATGTGGAATCATCTGGACTATAGGTCATACCTTACTGAGGGCAGTGTTATTTTTTTCCTTAGTATGTGTATTCTGTGATATTTTCAAAAAAAAAAAAATTGGTTAGGCATTGGTGCCTCAATATTGACATTAGAATCACCAGCATCTCAGTTTACATTCTTCAGAAAAACTCACAGAGCGTATTGACTATCTTCCTATTAAGAGAAGAAATAGCACTAGACAATTTTATTACTACATTGAACTACCATATCAGACAGAAACAAAAAGTTAGAAAACATGGAATTTATATCCCTCATATAGTAGAGTCCAAAGTTCAGTAGAAACCATCTGGAGAATTCATTTTCTTTAGATTTAAAGCAGTGAGTTCTCAGACACATTGACATATTGTGAAAGTGTTGAAAATTCAGCTTGGAGAGGTACAGTAGGATCATGTACATAGTGGTTTATGACTTTTCCCTTCAGTGAGTTCATCCATAAACTTTACCTGCTGTTCGGGTATATGGGCACCAGGGGTCTTGAAAGACTATATATATAAATATTGTTGGGAGAATGGAACTGTTCTTGTTTTGAAAATGGGTAAAAAGTCTAAGCAAAGCATTATATGAAATCCAGTGAGACACTGATGATGAACATGAATAGTTCTTTCGGTGCTTTTTAAAAGGAAAATAAATAAGTTCCTTAAGTATCATGGAAAGGACCTAAAAAAACTGGAAAAAGATTTGGTTGAAACCTCCTATTGATAAGAAATGTATCTCATTTGATATTAGTGGGATTATGTCCATCTTCAGAGCCAGAGTCTGTGTTAAAAAGGTCACAAAATATGAAAGTCTTTTAGATATTTCAATTTGGTAGGATTCAATTTTGAAAATCTGATAACCTTTCTTAGTTATTTATGCTTCAGAGAAACGTATAAATGCCTTTTATTCTACTTTCCAAGTTACTCATATTACCTTTCTTATTGAGTAAACCATATGGTATATCAGAAAAGAGCTTTGTAATGAAGATTTTATTTAACTTGCAGAATAAGGCTTTTAACTGACAAAAGCTATAACAACACTGTATTCTGGTGATAAGTAATGAAGATAAGGCAAGGGGTAGAGGATAGTTTCACTGTGGTTGTTGCTTACAACTGTAAAATTTCTTAGTTTAAGGTAGGCTGGCAAACCTCATTTATTGAGTCTCAATATAACTAGTCAAATAGTCACATTTAAAAAGAAATCAAAGGCTTTTAAGGTCCTATATCTAAGGAAAGTGCTCAGGATATGATGAATTGAACTGACTTTATTCAATTGCAGAAATGACTTTCAGACACTGCCCTCACAACCTTTCTGAGCTGCATATTTTGATGTGCTGTATGATTCACATTGAGCTATAGATTACATCTACCGGATCCAGGTCCTTGCTGTCCCTTTGAAGCCACACCAACTGCATTTCACCTGCCTCCGCTACTTACCTACTCATTACTCTTCCTGAGAAAGCTGATATAAGATTCCCTGAGCTACATCTTCAGTACTCTGTCCTCTGCTTTTCCAGGCTGCCTCCAGGACTTTGTGGCCTGGAAGACTGATGGTGTTGAGGCTCCTTAGATGCAGATCTAAGGCAATCCATAGAGATCAGAGCTATGCCTATGGTCTGTTTTCTTGCCATTGTTGGTCTTCATTCTCTGTCTTTTAAAAGTGTAGGGAGCTAAATAAGAGTACAGGCCTCTCTGCAGTTGTGTACAATAGCTGGGAAAGTGAAGAGAATGCATCAGCAACTTTTCTGCCCATAGACAGCAATTAAATTTCCATCCTTTCAGGAAAGTAGCTGGAAAAGGCTTTCTTTCAGAGGCCCATTTCAGTCTAAACAATTCTTGCCACAGAAATAAATCAGGAGAGATCCTGCTCCCATCTTTCTGTCCAAGCACTGTCCTCCTTTTCTATGACTTGGTGCTACTACTCTCAATATACCTTGAAGATGGGTAGAATACAACAATCTTTTTCCAGCTTATGTTAACTTGCAATAGCAACACTTTCTAGGCTGAGATGTTAACCATCCAATTTACATTATGTTTCTCAGCATATTAATAACAGCTATTTGCGGGTCTTGAAAAAGGTACATGTTTTTCTGAGAAACTACAATGAGAACATCAATTTGAATGTCAAACACATGTAATAGATCTTTATTTAAGACTCCCACCAGAAATCTTAGGAATCTTAAATTATTTGGGCTATTAATTTACTTAATGGGTTTCCTGTTCTAATCTTGGGTCAACAAATATTTCTGTCTTACAAGAAGTACTCAGAGCAGGATAATTGTTTTCGACCCCTGAATTTTAATTTATCTTAGCTTGCATGGAAAACAAACCTCTATTTTATTGCATAAAAAAAAGTATTTTGAAAGTGTTATTCCAATTCAACCTACTGATGAGTGGAAGAAAGTGCTTTTAAAGGACCTATTCAATATTTGTGCATTTAGGATGGTTTTTTTTTCTCTTTCACTGATACATCAACAATGATTTATGCACTGTGTTTCAGAGCATTTATAAATAATGACATGAGATGGGAATAACTTAAAAGGAGCAGGTGTTCAAACTCTTAAAGCTGTTAGAGTGGATATGCACGTAGATCTTACTTGTAAAAAGGGATTCTGGGAGTTATAAAACTAGAGCTGTGTAAGCTTGGGACTGCCTGCGCTTGTATCAGGTTCAGCAAACCGACAAGAAACCTGCCAGACTTGTCAAGTGTGCTGTTCTTCTAAGGCAGTCAGAAAGTATTTTTAATTGCCTGCAAGGGTACGTAGGGGTTTGAATGCATTGGGAAAGCAAGTTTTCTTATTATACCGTAAAGGGACAAAATAAAAATACATGCTGTCTCTCCTTATCCCAGTCTTGCTTGCCTGCTTTCTCACTCTCCTGCATACACACACACACACACACAAAATATAAATATATTCAAACCATTGGAGAAAAATGTTACAGGAGGGAATATGTTTTAAAAGGATAAAAACACATCAGAGCCAAGTTCAAAAATTGCAAAATTTAATTTTTTTCCTTTGGTACAAATTGATTTTACACAAAAATTCATGTTTATTTAGATATTTGAGTCAAAGATTCAAATGGCTGGCAGTCCTTGGCTTACAGAGCAAAAGATGCAGCTGCCAGCTCTGCTGTAGAAACCATCACTGTGGCTGAAGAGCCTCGGATCATCACCTACACAAGTGACACTGCGGTGACAAACCCTTACATTCCTGTACATGGGAAAATAGATGGTTGATACTGTTATAGGTATCCAGCATTCCAACTCTGTAAATGTAACTTGCTGGGAGACACTGAATATTTTATGTCTTTATCAAAATGTTAAGTTTTGATAAATTTGATTTATCATAAGATTGACAAATCTTATGAATCTAGTGCTATGTTGCTTTGAGTATTTATAATAGCTAGGAATGAACACATTAACTGTTGCTGTAGCTATTTTTTTATGGGCATAGAGAAGGTTAATTTAGCCATTTAAATGTGTAAGTGAACTTGTTTGAACATAACACTAGTCCAGAAAAACATATTATTTGCTAAAATTTTCCATGTTCAACACTGTTTAGAAAAGTCAGTTACCTTGGCCATGGGTCTCTAAGCACTTTCATGAAACCTTGAACATGAGAATCTAAATTAATCCTGCAAGATATTAATTAATATAGAATTAAAGTTCAAGTGGTCATTTTTTAGTTCTTAGATAGGTCACAAATTACATTGGAGTAACAAAATATATGAACATATTAAAACATCTTAGACATACCTCCGCAACAACTTTACACCACTTCAGTAGAGTATTACTAAAAATGCTTCTCAAAGAGTAATTTAATCTATTCGGGGAGAGCTTTTTTCACAGTTTGTAAAAGGTTATTGATAATTGCTTCTATAAAAAAGCTGGATGAAGTCGTAAGTCCTCTATAATTTAAGTCCATTGAGGCCTAGCCTATCATGTGGGCAAATAATGTAACTTTTAGGAAGTGCAGCACCAGGAGAAAGTGGATTAGAAACTAAGAGCTTGGGGACTTTGAAGGACAATTGCTATTTGTAGCTAGATGCACTGAGATAAAAATAATTCACATGGTGTTGAGTATACCTTTGCTTTGCTTTGAGCCTGGGAAAAAAAATCCTTATGTTGGCCAAAATATGAAAATTCCATGCTGAAAAAGACAGGGTACTCCACGAAATTCAATGTAAGTTTTGTCTCTAGCTTCATTTGTACCATCTTTCAGCACAGATAATTTCATCTGGTATAGGTGGAAAAATTACTAGATGTTACAAATTTTTAATGCACAGCTATAGGCAATAAAATGAAACACAAATTTGTCTACTACAGATGCATATTGTTGATGCAATACACTCCCCCGAAAAGGCAGCTCTTGACGGGTGAACCTTGCATAACACATTTCCCAGGCGCCACATCAATGATCTGATAATAATTCACTGAATAACATAAATAGAAATATTGATTAGAATGGTGACATACAGAACTAACATATAAATAACTGTAAACTTGCCCTTTCCCTAATTTCCCTTCCTCATTAGTGCAGAAATATTTTTCATGTTGCTGTCATTGCCAGAAGCTATTTCTTAGAATACAGCAGCTCTCACCAGAAATGAGAACTCAAGAAATTTTGCATGCTGCTCCATTGATTTGAAATTTGTTTATTTTTCTCTAGAGAAAATGACTTTGTAAGGTTGTATGAAAGTAACCAGTGATTCAACAATATAAGTGGAGAAGCACATGAATGTTCCATGAAGTTTGAAATCTCTCCTTTTATTTCCCGTGGTTGGAGAAGGATTGAAATCACTGTTTTGTGTAACAAAGTACTGGGACAAAACCCGGTAATTATGTAATTATGAAAGCAGAAATCATTTCTTTGTATCAGGTATTACACTTAAAGAGTTTGTCTGTTTGTATCTACTTGTAAAACTATGTATTTGCAAGTGCAGTTGTAAGAAATTTTAATGAGTTTTTTCCTAAAAGAGCTTGATCTATTTACATATATGTGATATGCTATACTTTCATAAGGTTTTATAATGTTGTACCTTATGATGATTTTATAATACATTATTCTGTAACATATGACAGTGGAAAACCAACTTCGTATACCAGGAAATACCTAATCACAGATTTTATTCAACATTATACTGTCAAATATGTCACTGAAAAGTCAAAATTAGAATATAGGTTGAGCTGCAAGATAAGGACATAGTAAAATTTTTTTCAGGAAATTAACTGGTGAATCTTTATTATACTTCTCATAAAAAACCTCCAACAAACAAACAAAACAGTTTTAAAATAAAACAGAAACCCATTATTTCTGATTAAAACAAATTATAGAAAGTCATCTTTCCCCACCAAAGCAAATTATCCTTGAGGAATATGGGAGTTTGAATTCCTTGTACATCTGTGAAGGCAGCTCATTTTTAACACAGTGAAAGTAACAAGAGTTTGTTGTCCTTGCTGGTGGGATCTTGCAGGGCCAGGATTTATTTCTCTTCATATGAAGTATTTTTTTAAGCAGTTGAATATATATCCTTAGAGTTTTAACTCTTATGCAAAAAGAAAAATTCTTAGTGACACTGAAAGCAAAATAGCAATGAAACAGATTAAAAAGGTACCAAGAACGTAATTTCACTGGCATGCATTTTGTAAAAGTTGACATTAGAATCTAACAATGCTGTTATTTGTAAACTTTAGTTGTAATTTCATTATTTTGATTTTCATTGTACAATATTCTATAATGTTTAAATAAGGATAATACACGCTCTTTTCTTAATGTGGGGGGATATAGAAACCTAAGTTACACTGTCAGTTACTCTTCTAAAATGTAGTTACTGGTAATATTTTTTTTAATTTTCAGAAGGACATTTCTTAAGGATTTTTTTTCCTTTCTTTGAAGGTGCTAAAGCTATGAACCAGTGAGGTCTTGTGCCCTATAGAGGGATGATTTTTCTAGCAATCAACAAAATGTCTGAAACATCCATGCTCCATAACTTGAGCAAAAAAACTATTCATCCTGCATAACTTTTTCTTAAGCAAATTAATTGCCTGTCCATATCACCGATTGACACTTTTTGTGTATTGTTATAGAACTATTGCAGCATGCATGTTGGTTTGCCTGCAGGGTATTTTTACTAGCAGCAATTTTCATCTTCAAAAATTCTGCATCTGCTACATCTTCAACTGAATAATGTGAGGTCTCTAAATAAATAACTTCTGAAGTACAATTATATGTAACAATTTGAATATTATAAATAGCTTCTTTTGACCAATAAGAATGATGAAAAGGGGGAGAATCAAAACCTAATAGGTTAAAAGGAATGGACCTGTGTCATCATCTGAAGAACAGTTTCTTCTTCCCTGTGGTGATGACAGATTTAACTGATAATTACTGTATAAGTGGAAAATAACTTTAAAAAAAATGGATAAAGCCTTATCATTGTATATATTATCATATATACCAAGCTTTATTATGTATGATGTCTTATGCATTGGATATTGCCTCCACCCAAAAGACTTTTTATAATGACTTTTTGTCATTATAAGTATCTTTTTCTTCTTTCAAAGAGAAAAAGAAAGACACTGGTTGGATAAAATAATGACTTGTTAAAGACAGAATGAATATTGAAACGGGTAGGCCTGCTGCACAGAGAAAAGTCAAGACCTCGTGTGTCATTAAGAGATGAATGAAAAGCTGTTGTTTGGTGAAAGTCTGAAGTTCACTAAGGGTAAAGAAATGTTAGCCATGCTAATTCCAAATCTGTCACACGATCAGGATATTGAAAAAGTGTTGAAAGGATTGAGTAAAACTGGCATTAAGCACAGTTTCTTCACAGGATGACAGAGGGAAAATATTTTTCTTAAGTTTTCAAAATAGTTATGTACAAATCATAGACTTATTCCACTATTTGGTAGAACACTTTGAAAATGAATCAAAAAACATTCAATTTGATAACTCTTAGGGGTGGTAATCTAGAGTGAACACTTGATGGGCTTTTATGTTGTGTTTACAAGCACACAACTTCAACATGATAACATTGATATATAAAAATATGCCAAAATGCCATTTTTCACTAATTATTTGTTATACTATTTTCAAACCAAACAAAAAGTGCTTCAGTTATAGGCCTATGTTTTCTAAAAATATTTCCATTTGGATTAAAATGAGAGCGCATTCAAACAAAAAAAAATAAAAAACCTACATGCTCATATTTGTGATTTTGAAGTGGAGCCACTTTTCTCATCCTGGAAAACTTTCATCTGATTTTGTGTTCTACAAGAGTATCTAATCTGTTTCATGTGTTCTTCTTAGACTAGAACAAAGCTGGGGAGCTTTCATGAAATCAGCCCTAATTTGCATTGTTGTTGTTCGTTCAACATTCTAGTCTAAGGTGACTAGAGACATTAGCTCAAAACTTAAGATTTATGTGCATGATTTAGCACCTGACAAAGTATTTTTTGGGGACCTTACTGGTTCTGAGGCTTATTCAATTTCTGTGGGCTAATGCAGATTTAAAAATTAATTACACACATATGCCTAAGCATGTGTGTGTAAAGTATGTTACTGAAAGTCACATATATCATTCAGGAAGTACTTAAGCGTTGTCTCCAGAAGCCTACTAGTAACAAGGATCTCACCTTTCTTAGTTATAAAGGCTTCTCAAGTTCTTTGAAATTTCTGAACTTTCAAGTCCTGGCATACAAGTGAGATTCCAGCCATTCAAGCATTTTGACAGAGCTCATACACATTTAACTTCTTTTCATTGATATGATGATAGTCTTCTACTATCTTGCATGTGATATGATACAATCTGATAAGTTTAAACATCCCAGGTGATACAACTTTTGTGTTTCTGGATATCCATAAAATCTTTATTTGCAATGCTTTGGTGCATAATCTAGATGAAATGCTTTGGTGCACAATAAAGCCTAGGGCTTGCTTGAGGAATCCATTTCTGGGTTTCCATTTTGACCCTGACATTACTCTTCTTTGTCTCAATTTCTGAACTGGGAGCAGCTTTCTGAATGAAATCTCTTGCTCTTTCACCTCATCCCATTATTTCTATATGCACCTTGTGGGATACTTTGCTTATCTGGCTCAAAACCCAGCTTGTAGCCTTCGGTGGTGGATGTTCATCCCCTCTGCCTTATGTGGATCAGAGGTTTCACCATCACACACCCCAAACCTCTCCTCTCAGCTGGGGGGTGCAAACCCAGCCTCAACAAAACACCCTGCTGCCTCCTCAAATAGCTGATTGTTTTGAGTCATTCACCATTTCTGTCTCCCACAGAGTGTTAAGGAAACTTCCCTCTGTGACCACCCAGGAGCTAGTCTGGCAGTCACACTCGCACCACCTGAATAGGGGATGAGTCCCCTTTGCAGTTACATCCCCCCCACAACACTCACACAGTCCAACCAGCCTTCCTTACCAGCACAACCCCAGGCTTCCACAGCAGAGTCTCAGTCATCTCAATCCTTAAGATAATTTAGTCATGATGCAGCAACACAATAACAGCTTGAGCTGTGTGCTTCGAGGAAGGACTTTGAACAAAGGAAACTCTGGGCCTTTACAGGGCTCCTGCTGTGTCTCTAGGTGTCCGGTCCCCTGGCTGGGCCACAGTTCCCTGTGCCTTTTGTTGTGCAAAGGGTTGGCAGGTCATGTCCTCTTGCCTGGGGCTTCCGCCACCCAGAGTTCAATCTGCAGCTGGCACTGCAGCTTGCAAACTGAGTTACCTGCAGTGTATCTATTCTGCAACAAGCAAACCTTGATATCCTAAATCTGGATTTGAATACATTGCCAAAATGTGATAGGCTTTATGATAATTTTCTTGAACAATTCTCCTTTCACATCTTCCATGGACTGTGCATGGCTTGTGCCCTGGCTCCCATGGAATACTTATTCTCTGACAGTTCATCCAGTCTGGAACTGGTGTGAGACCTGAACCTAAGAATAGATTTTCATTTGATACCTAGGGTTCTTTGTTCTTCCAAGATAAAAAAAGTGTGTATTTTAAAATCCTTCAGGCAGATGAAGGAATTGGACCCCAGGCTGTCCGTCTATTACATGAGCATCTTGCAATTAGAGTGTTGGATAAAAGAATAAAATTACAACAATCTTTGAAATAAATACCTCCTCTGTTTACCAAGATTCAGTAACTAACTTTAAAAGCTAATGAAGGACTCAATCCTCAAAAGAGGAAGACACTTCACTATGCACTGGAATAAGATACCACCCTGGAATAAGATACTTAGTCCCTGAAATTAGGTTGCCCAGTACTTCTTATTGGCAATCCCAGACAAGTTTCACTTAAATCCTCTTCCTGACAATTCTGTTCTCTTTCTCTCCTCCAGTTGTGTATTTTTAGACTCAGCTACTAAGAGTCAAGAGCCTAGAACTGCTTATCTCGCACTTAAACTTTTCTGTGAATTCAAAATGAATAATATGACATCAACAGAGAGTTGGGGGGAAGACAGAACTAGTCCACAGAACATCCCTCTCAGCTTCCTTTCTACCTCCGCACCGCAGAGAAAATCTCTTAACATTGGAAAGAGTTAGTATAACATTTACAACTAGTTTTGTCTAAAAGCAACATAGTTTCTCATTAGTAAGCAAACTCCATCTTTTATAATTATATGTCTACATCTATATTGACATTTACATCTGAAAGATACCACAAGTGGCAGCTCAGAGAAGAAAATCCTCTATATATTGAGCAAGACCCCTAAACATACCCTATTTCATCCCTTTCAAAAAGCACCATATATTGAACTAATCCTTCAGTGTTACATGTCATACAACTCTTGGGAAAGTCAGTGTTATATTCAGAGGTTACCTCTACAATATACAGTTACCAAAGAAAATACTTTGAAAATTACAAAAGAGGGGTAACAAAAGAAAATGCTTTTGACATACACGGCTGTGACTGTTCAACTTCTGCAGGGTCTGTGTTTAAAAACATGGATATATGTGAAGTTAGCCATATGGCATACTTTGATAACTAAGTTACCACAGAGGGTTTTCTTGTTAGGTTGGATTTTTTTTTTCCCATGTACACAGGAAATGTGGATTGCAGTAAAGTATTTTCTATACTACATTGACTAAATTATCGCTGAGAGTAGAGAAATATCTGTTTTTGTCTAGAATTACAAAAATCTTTGGCTGCAGAAGACCAGTACTGATATCACTCATAATGCTCTACATTCTAGTTAAAGAGTTCATCGATGGTCTTGTACAAAAAGTAGGAATATTCCTTTTCTGATGTTGTAAGGTATCATTACTGCAGAGAAAGAGAAGCATATATGCATATACAGTAAGAAATGGGTGATTTAGAAGCTCAAAAACTGTATCAAAACTTGATTGTGTGTGGAAAGATGTATTTACAGACTAATATTATTTTTCTGCAAATTGTAAAATCTGAAGTTGAAAATAACGGAAAAATTATAAATAACAAAAAATAATAAATGATAATATACAAAATTAAATATAAATATTAAATACAGACCTTTGTATAGCAGCTGATATTAACATTGATAGAGACAACTCTGTATTCCAAAATAGTAAGGAAATAAAACGAAGGGTGACTTTGACACAGAGGGGAAAAAAAGGGCTTATAAAGAAGTCTATACAGCAAATTAGGGGGAAAAAAAACGTTTTTAATCATTGCAACAGTAAGAGTTTAGAATAGCTTTCCAGTACTGTTTGTGCAAGCAACAGTTTATTAACATTTAGATGGTCCTGATGCTGTTTATGAGAAGAATTTTATGACTGATTGACTGTGATTAAAAGCTTTCTAGCCCATACTTTTTATCCTGCTTTGTGGAATCTGGAGTCTGATGGCAAAAAATACACTGTTTAAGAGGTACTTTCAAAAGTCACCTTCTCAAAAAAGTCTGGTTTTGTTTCCACAGGCAATATAAAATGCTTATTTGGCAGGAAAGATCAAGGTAAGTAGAAAGGACTTCGCCCAATCAAAGTGCAACAGTGCTAGCATTCAGTCCATTGGCTACAAAAGGGTATGGCCTATATGCCCATGCTGGGTTGCAATTTCTAGGTAAATGGATAGAATGCCAGTGTTCATCTATAAAGGGGGGAGACAGTTTCTCACTGATGGGTTCAGAAATCTCAAACTGCCCTAATTTGGATTATATTTCAGTTCCATGGGCTTTCCAAAGTTCCATTATCACGGACATTCAATGTAGATTTCTGTGGGAATTAAACATTATATGACTGTCCTAGTTCAGCAGGAGGGACCAGTTATCACTGCGTGGGGGTGATTAAAGCTGTGTATTCTACACCCTCTATTCATTCCCCAAGAACAATGGACCATTTGCAGTATCTGCCCAGGAAGCTGTTAGCACCCTCACACCTGGCTTGAGGGGGTGTGGGTGCTAATGGGCCATCAACGGCTCAACCATACCCCATGACTCACAGAGTTAATCACCCATTGTGTGAGTCCCCGCCCTGGGGGGGGGACTGGGTGCTCCCTGAGGGTACATAAATGGGGCCCAGAAGGCCTTGAGCAGCTCGTCAGACCCAGAGGAGCAGCAGGACGTTGACAGGAGGAAACCACTATTCTCAATCAGACTACGACCATCACTCCTGACTCGACCACAGCCATCATCTGCACCAACAGGTCAGAGAGCCCAGCCGGGCGGGCGCGACAGTGCTACCTGCTGTCTGTGGATATAATCACATTTCCCTTTTGGGGAAGTAGCCAAGAGGACCTTTTAGACTGTTTTGCCTTGTCATTTGGGGGTGGAGGGGTTTGCTGCAGACTGTTATTGTATATATACATATGTGTTGTAGTTAAGAACTGTTATCTTTTCCTTTACATATATTTTTCCTAATTAAAGTTCTGTTCTCTAAATTTAAAAGAGAAGGATTATTTATTGGCCAACATAGATATCTTAGTTGTCCTTTGAATTAAGACAATGACAAATCCTCTTATTATGTGCCTGTGTTATCCTTCACAGTGGTCAAGTTTCAAAGAAGTGCCATTAAATAGATCAAATTATATTCCTGAACTGCTGTGATATTGCAAGAATTCATATTCAATTTACATTTCTAGCTCTATTTCTTTCCTGATGCCAGTTACATATTTGAAGGGGGTCAACACCATTCCTGTATATGTGTTTTTCTGCATGTGAGTGACTTCTTTGAGTTGTTACAGATTTATTCCAGTGGAGAAAACAAATGATATGTCTAATATACTAGTTTGCTTTCTGTGCTTAGAGTTTGAGTGCTATTTTAAGCAGATAAAAAATAGAATTCACATATATTATTTTTTCCTGGATCAAGGATCCATAAAGGACCTGCAATTCTAGTGTGAACTCTGCTTTTCCTTGGTCAAAAATTATTTTCTTATGTGTGAATCAAACTGAGCTTGTGTTTCACTCTGAGTTACAATTAACTCTCTCTAATGTCAGTAACATCTTTTTTTCACACTTACACAGATATGAGTGAAATTCCACTTAATGCAGTTCTGTTCTGCCTTTCCCATAGTAACAAGAAGAGAATGTTTTGATAGGAGGGCAGACTGATGATGGTCAATTGTAGTTCTGCTTTAGTTCAGATAAAAATAATTAGGTACAGTCACAAATTGATACTTAGGTGTCCCTAGGTCAATAAAATTTTTAATGAGGATATAATTCACATTGGGTTTTCAGTCACCCACGTCTAACTATCTAGTGCTATTTGTGATGACTGGGGGTATTTCACCTGAAATCCAAGCAGTGGTTAGGATTTTCAAAGATGTTATGTCATATATGCATGTTCCGATGGATGTCTTAGGTTTCCCAGTTATCTTTTAAACAGGTAGGTAACAATTTGTAGGAAACAGTATCAGGCCATGTATTTGTATCAGGTGATATTCTACATTAGAAATGAATAAATATAAAAGGAAAATCTGTTGTGGACTGAATACAATAGTGCAGCAAAAATAAGGTGCAGCTTAGAAAGCATTTAATATTTTATTAAAAGTGTAAGATGTGGGAAATAGTTGCAGTTAGACTTGAGGAAGATATAAAATAGTTACTTAAGATACATAGATGGAGATGGACTGCAGATAGTATGGGTAATAGTATTGTGCAGAAATTTTTTTTAAATCATTTTTATAGTTAATATATTCTTCATTCAAGTAATAGAATATATATTGAAACCGAGTCTGCTTTCCACCATGATAGCATGAAGTAACTAATTCTTTTTAAGTCATTTGGGGGTCTACTAGCATAAAAGTGATGTAAAAAATTAATCAGGACCATTATATCCTCTATCTGTAAACCAAATATACAGTTGGATTTTCTTGTGAGAATTCCACTATTATTAAAAAAAAAGCCAAACCAAACAAACAAACCTCCAAAAATCCAACCTACCCATTCCCACCCAAAAAAACCCACCACCCCAACACATAATGAACTACAGATATTAACCAAAATCCTTTGGCATCTTTTCATTCTCTGTCTATTCAGTGTGTTTTCAGACATAAAACTTCAATAACAAATGCGTTGGTTGTTTTAGTCAGTTGACTGTGTTCTTGCATTCCTGAATCAGTGTTCTAGTAGTCAAGTTGCTCAAAGACTTCTGAGATTTTAGATAGCTTACACCAAAATAGAACATATGAAAAAAAACAAGCAGTGGAGATAAATGTCGAAATAAATAATCAGATTCAATCTTAAATGTTATTCATAAGAAAGTCTGGGTAGATCACTGGTTTATGTCTAAAATTCACAGAGTAGCTATTTTATGTCTCTTAGGGAATTGTCAGGAGTTTTTTATTTCTGTTGGTATCAGAACTCTCCAGAGCTAACCAGAACTTTACTTAGGTACAGAAACAGGATTTTACACTACATAAAATGTATCAGTCAGTTATTGTATTGCATTGGCACTGTAATATGCGCTGTCAAAAGACAGTGGGATATAAACCTTACATCTAAACAGCTTTTGGACTATATAGGCCAGAAAAAGGCAAAGTAAGAAGATAAACAGCATTGAAAAGGTAAATGATTTGCCCACAAGTCAGGACTGTGGCAGAAGCTTTGAAAAAAATCCAAGTGCCCCTGAGGATCCCCGAGACTGCGGGACCTGCTCTGTCTCCCTCTTCTGCTCATTCCTCTTAGCAGATCAGCTGAGCAATTTCTACCAAATCTGTGGGCACTTTCCAGTAGCAATGGGTTCTGACAACAGTTCACAGCTCTTCAATGTTCCTTCAGTTTATTTTTTTCTCCTGAATATGGTTTCTTCTCCTAATGTTTCTTTTTTGTTAAGTTATTTCTGTGCTATTTCAGAACGTTTTACTTCTGTTAGGAGCAATAAAAAGGACAAAAGATACCGACTCTCCTGATTGACCCTGCAATGCTCTGCTCAGTAGGGGAGTCCTTTAGTTTAATCTCCACACTTCCATTTCTTCATGGGAAACAGCTATTTTCAAATCCATATTGTAAACTCATACTTACATAGGAGGCCAGTCCCACTCTGTGGGAATAGACTCACAATATCAGAAGTGGAACAGATCATGCAAGAGATGGGTCTCTGGAGAAGATGAAGAAACCAACCAAAGTGCCTTTTAAACCTGGGGCTTTTTTACTGTATTGTAAACTGGAGTTTGCTTTTTCTTTGAATCACCTTTCTCCTTCCCCAGGACCTGTGGGAGGAAACCCCTTACCTTCCTAATTAGTATGCAAGCCTCGGCCAGGCTGTGTGAAACCTCCCTCTGATTGGTCTATGGTTAACCCTTCCCCCTGAATCCTATAGGCTGTAAAGCCAATAAAAGGCTTGGCCAGGTGAATAAACGTCCTCTCTGCTTTCTGGTCCTTGTGTGTATGCGTCTCTTTGCTGAGACCTCTGGAGATCGCGTGGTCTCTGACTGCGTGGCCAGGGAGGGGATGGAAGAGGGGGGAGCGAAACCCTCAGCTCACCGCACCGCTCCTCCAATGTTTGCTGGTTCCAGTGCACTGAGACAGGTTTGGATACATGAGTAATGAGTACATGGGTTAGATATCCTGCAGTATGTAGCTGTCTTTGTGATTGGTGATAGCAGAAGGATGGTGCCATCTTACTCTCTCTCGAGTTTTTTTGGGCTGGAAATAACCTTGCCTACATAAGTCTTTCAATTCTGTTTCTTTTGTTTGTAATTTTTTAATGAATTTTCATGTCCGTGTTTTTCTCTCCAGATCACAAGTTTTTTAGACCCCAACTATTACTACCTCAGCTATTTCATGTCTGTCTTTGCTTGCGTAGTTTTCATCTACAAACATCTATCTATGTGAAGGGAGGATGTCAAGGGGATGGATTAGGGGTCTTCTTAGAGGTGCAAAGCAACAGGATGAGACGCAACATAGAGAAACTGGTGCACAAGAAATTTCACCTGAGCATGAGGAAGAATTCCTTAATATGCAGGTAACCATGCTCAGAATAGATTGCCCAGAGAGGTTGTGGAGTGTTTCTCCCTGGAGATATTCCAGAGCCATCTGGTTGCAATTCTGTGCAATGTGCTCTAGAATGGCCCTGCTTGAGCAGGGAGGTTGGATCAGAAGACCTACGTGTTACCTTCCAACCTTTCTCATTACATGACTCTGTGAAACTCTTGCAAGTCAGTACTACTCTTCAGAAAGACTAAATGAAGGTCACATAGTTGTGCCACACAAAACTGGCCTATGTGTCACACTTAGGGGTTGCACAGCAAACCTAAGGATCCTTACTTTCACTGCTTGTGGGAAAGATTCACCCCATCTACCTTTAGCCAAATAAATCTGAAGATCAATTACGTGGTGTTTGATGTCCCACCCTTAAGGGAAAGGAAGCACCTGAGATTCATAAAAGCTCATGGTTGAAAGGAACAACAAAACTTGGAGAATCCACAAAAAATCAGAAAGTTTTATTAGTAAATCACATACTTGGCATGGAAATTCGTATGCAAATTAGTTATGCATTCTTTCAGGCCTTTCTGGAAATGGCTCAGAGGTTTTTTGGGGGGTCTTGGGTGGTCTTGATCTCCCCCTACACTCCATGTCTGCATCTTTGTCTTGTTCCAGCACTTATGCTGGTTTGGTGCGGTGTTTTCTTTTGTTTGGTTTGGTTTTGGTTTTGTTTTATTTGTGTTTTGGGCTTGTTTTTTTTCATGGTTTTTTGTTTGTTTGTTTGGGGAGTTGGGTTTTTTATTTTTATTTTATTTTGTTGTGTCTCTGTGGACTAGAACAAAGATGTTTGTCCCAGGAAAGTGCTTCCCTACCTACTCGTGGCCTCTGTTCTCCAGCTACATCCTGTTCTTTCTCACAGCATATTAATATTGACAATTGTATGTTATTACTGACAATTCTTGTCTGTTACAACCACCAGTCCTTGGTTGACTTCACTGACTTCACAGCCATCTGACTGTCAGTGTTTGAGATGTACACATTAGTCTCTTATCTTCTGGGATTCTACACTGAGTGAGAAGGGCACCCTCCTGAAATTAATTCATCATGTCTTAAGATGGTTTTCCAAGCAAGATGGAATGAATCCGTTATCACTTCACTGATTTCAAAAGGAGCCTAAGTTACTAGTTTTGGCCAAAAATCTACATGCAGTGGGGCTGGAGAAAAGGTGTTGGAGGAGATTGTCACCATACCTGATCAAAAAGATTTTCTTGTTCTTATACAGAAATTGAAACCCAACCAACTAAAACCAGCTGCATTACTACCTGTGATAATTTGCAAGGGAACAACTTATAAAAGTTTTTTTTCTATAAAATAAACAAAGAAGACAGCTTTCAGTTAGTTCAGAATACTTTTTTTCCTCCTCCTTTCTCTTATGCTTTTTTCAATGTCTTCAAAAAAACTGAATAGACTACCTTGCTTAATCTATGCTCATTTATATGATGTTTAGGAAAGCACAGGCCAATAATTTATCTGAACATAAAAGTGGATGGCAAAGCGAGGATGACAAGAGAAGAATTAAATCAACAGACTGAAAAATGTTTGGATGCCATCTCATTTATTCCAAAGAGCTAATTGAAACAAAAGAACCTCTACAAAAAGAACATTTATAAAGTTGCTCAATAGGTTTTATTTCAAATCAAGGATTAATTATTTGAACTGGATTAGAAAGACTCCTTTGCAAATAGATGTCATTAATTTCTTGAAACTTGATTTATTTGCAAGTGATGACTAATTAAAAGTACATAATCGCTCCTTGCACTGCAGGCCAAACCAAAAACCCTCTAATACATATTCAAAATGAAATTACTCTTGACACCAATGCAGAGTTAAACCAGTATATATATAGTGGTTTATATATGGTTTTATATATATATGATGGTGCTGCAATATGCCCTGTCTTGTAGAGAACTGAGTTCATGATCAAACAGGAATTTTGCTTTGTACACCGATGGAGGCTGTGAGGCTGTTGAGATCTAATGAAAACATTTTCCTCTGGGAGGCTTCTGTTCATGTGCAGATGTCTATCACCCACTGTGAGTTAATTCAGAGTGACATGAAGCAGTAACTTCACATCATACCGACTTTGTGCTACTTGGTGAGCACTGTGGTGTAACATTGTGAAGGAGGTATCATCTTACTACATTATAGAATGTTAATTGGGTGTTTTTTGGGGGGTTTGTTTTTTGTTTTTTTTTTTTTTAGAAGAATTGCATGTAACTGTAATCTAAATAAAAAATAATACATGAAAATCACTTAGACATGGGGACAAATTCCCCATTTAGTATTCTAATATATATATTTCTTGTGCTTTTAAGATATGGAAATCACCTATATTTTGTGACATGGCAATCTCTAAATACGGTTTCCATAGAAAAAAAAATGTTAAAATTTACTCAAACGAAATGAAGCCTGCTGCAAGTATTGTAGTGTGGTATAGTAAGCTATTCTCAGCATCTGTTTAATAATTCTCCTCAAATATGATAACCAGGTTTGAAAAATTAAGTTTTGATCTAATGGAATTGCCTAACTCTGTATCACATTCCAAAAATGCTGGTAGCCTGAGATACATCTGTGTTATAAGGGTTTGTACTACAGGTAAAACTAACAGAGCACTAATATAGTATTAATGAGCTGACCTGATATACTTTTCAAGGCCTTTGAACCTATTTGCTACTGTGAAATCCTATTGACTCTATTTGGTCAAAATGAGATGGAATAAAAGGTATTAATTAGCTTACATTACTAAACTTACATACCTAATTAAAAAGAAAAAAACACAAAAGCAAAAACAAATAAACAAAAATACCTTCTAATGTATAGAAGCATTCAGGAAGGTTTTATGGGAGTTATAAATTATACAGGCCTTGCGACAGGAGAAGATGTATAGATCAGGGACTTTCCATTTTCCTGTCTAGCCCTTTTCTTCTCCTCGAACATGAAGCTGCTCCTACCACCCCTGCACAGACCATAACTAAGCATAGGCAAGGGCAGGGTTGAATGTCAATGTCCCAACACCTGGTTAACACACTAGCAAATAGATATACAGCCCAGTTTATTTCATTGTTCTAGAATACCATATTTATCTGTTTTAGATAAATAAACTTTGATTTGGGTCTCTTAACTCCCTTTTTCTCACTGTATGTTCTCCTCCTTCCGCATTCTCTTCTCACCTGTTCACTCCCTGTACAGTAAAATCAACCCTACCTTTTTCAAAGCATATGTCTCAAATATGGTGTCCAAATGGGCTGAAAGACATAGCCCTTCATTCTGACTTTGTCTGTCTATTTTGTTTTTATCTAAAACAACTTATTTTTAAAAGAACTGGCCTATTCATCAAAAAGATTGCCCTGCATGGTCTCACAGTCTGCAGCTCAATTACATTTCAAAAAAGAGCAGAGTCCCAGGAAATCCCATGCTTCTGTGTTCTCTGCATATAAAACATTTTGTCAGCCATCCTACACTCAGGCCTTTCTTCTTTTCCTCCCACAATGCTCAAGTTCACTTGCCATTCTCTGGCAGGCAGGCCAGGCTGTGAATGGTGGCTGGAACGGAAAGAAGAGTCTCAAAACAAACTAGATATATTTCAAAACAAAGACTTCTTGAATCCAGTGAACTCTAGTTCAATAACATATTTTTCAGACCTTTAAAATCATAAAAAATTACTTCTGAGGTTTTGCCTTCACCAACCTCACCTCTATACAGCAAGTGATGTAAAAAATCCTACTAAAATATCTGACAAATTGGTTAAGTTTGAATAGGAATATTGCTAACCAAAAGAGTTGACCTGATTTGCTGGCTGTGACCCACCCATTACTACTAGTGATGACACCTCCTGACAAAAGGGTGAAAAATAATTCGTCTTTGTAGGTTTCTTTTCACCTGTTTCCAGAGTTTACTCCACAAAAGGGAATTCAAATGTCTTTTCAGAGCTTAAGTTTTGCTGCAGACCTGCCCTAACATATATTATACTCTTATTTTTAAAGCAGTTAAACTAGGAGGTGATACAGTAGGTTCCAATACAGCTCTTAAAATAGAAATTAAATTTTAGAGTATCCCAATTGCCTGAGGCTACTGTGCACAAGAGCTAAACAGGAGACTGAAGACAAGTCCTGGGATTTGGATGATTTTTCTTAAAAGAGTCTCTGTCTATTACACTGTAAAATGTTTTGAAACAATGGAAAGAGTTTTATTTTGTAACTCTTCTTTGTATTTCTCTGTTTAATTTCCATAACACTCACAAGAAATATATCCTGAGATCACCATTATGTAGTAGGAAAGTTTCATTTATCCTGTGCTTCCTGGAAGAATTAAATTCCTTTTCTGGATTTAATTTCATGTCTATGGTTTATATGCTCTATTTTCCATCATCAGTATTGCTATGGGCATGAATCTGCAAGAGTCTTTAAAAGCTTGGACTTTGGCAACTGCCTCTTGGCAAGCGTTCACATAGGTTTCCAGAGACCAAGCATCAGTTCCCATGCTGCGGGTTTGTTGGACAAATTTGAACAAATCACTACACCTCTATCTGTGCCCTAATTCCAAAGCTGTGAAGTGAAGATGATCATCCCAAACCTCAAGAAGAGGATGAAACAACAGAAGGTAAATATATTTGTTAAGGTCATCATACCTTAGTATTTTATTAGATATAGCTTTGACCTGGACAACAGATTACTTGAAGCCTAAGGTGTCTCCCATCCTATGAGTTCATTTTTTTCCTATGTTTTGTCTGGAATTCAAAGACCCAACTAGGCACAAAGAATGGTCAGGTGGGTGTGCACTGACCAAACCAAACAAAACCATAACCTATAAAGCCTCTATCACAAATGAGTGTTTTCAGCAGCTTAAAGAATCACCATCAAAGGTTTTGACAAAAAGAAGGTTTTTGTGTGAATTTAGTGTGAATGTGTGACTTTAACACAGTTTGATGACAAAGTTCACTCTATTACTTGCTTCATAGATGAAGAATACATAGGAAAATTGGATTAGAATCAATTTACCACTATTTACAGAGAAACTTGACATCCAAAAGGAGTATGGGTGGAGAGGATATAGATACAAAAATGGAAGGGTGTAAGAAGGTTTGGCAACATTTAATCATTAACTCATTAAATATTTATAAAATGATGCAATAGAATTTACTACAATTATAAGAGATTTAATTATAGATTCATGATAACAACATTCATACCATAATTGATAATTACTTTTAAATGTTTCAGAAATCACTTTTTCAAAATAATCCTTTTGGTTTTCACATTAACAGAATAAAATTATGATTATTGTATTTTTGTAAAAGTCTCAGTTAAATTCAGCTCTTTCCAGTTTCTATATTCTAGAGGTAACCATCTCATGACCCAGGTTCTGGGTTTTCATATAGGGACACTCAATTTCCTGAGAATTAGTGGATTTCTCCTGTGTTATGATTTACTTCCAGATGACAACCAAGTACCTCACAGCCACACACTTATTCCCCTACCACTAGGATGGGAGAGAGAATCAGAAAAGTAAAAGTGAGAAAACATGTGGGTTGAGATAAAGACAATTTATTGTGGAAATCAAAAGCTACACATGCAAGCAAAGTAAACCAAGACATTCATTCACCACTTCCCATGGGCAGGCAAATGTTCAGTCATCCCCAGGAAAGTGGGGCTCCATCATTCATAATGAGGACAAATGCCATCACTGTAAATGGATTCCTTCCCCTTCCCCTACCTTTTATTTGCTGGAGATGATACGAAACATCCATTCAGTCAGCTGGAGCCTTTTGTAGTCCCTCCCAACTTCTTGTCCACATCCAGCCTAATCTCTGCTAGGGTGTTGTAAGAAGCAGAAAAGGCCTTAAGTCTATGTAAGCACTGCAAAGTAGTAACAGGAACATCTCTGTGTTACCAATGTTGTTTCCAGAACATATCCAAACATGACTCTACCCTAGCCAAAACCTGCATATCTTGACAGTCTGTATTTCCTGGATTTAAAGTGCAAATTGGAACCTGTAAATAAGAACAAAACTTCAATTAAAACAATACCTTGCAAACCACAAAACAAAAAACAATAGTTTTGAGACAGATAAGCTTCTTTACTTCTCTCAGTAGAGGGATAATTTGAAAAAATATGTATGTTTATTCAAGCTTGTCACTGGGCACCACAGCATTGCTTCTCATGAAAAGAGACTATATATCTTGAGCTACTTATAATTCTGCTCTAGGCATGGCAAAGTGTACAAATGGTCCTTACCTAAAATAAATAAATAAAACATTGTTCTTTGCCCTGGCACATTCAACAATACAATTATGTAGCACTTCAACCAAATATAGGAAATGTGAGCAGCCTGTGTCCTTGTCATTCTGTAAGTCAGAAGAAAAAACAAAACAAAACAACCCCCCCAAAAAACAACAAACCACCACCACCACCAACAAAAACCACCAAAAAACCCCAAACCAAAACATTAGTAATACTAAGCGTCCTCCTTTTGGATAGAAAAGACAAAAGGGAGATAATAATCTGTCTAAAGGAGAGTCTTGGATTGCTTTCTATTTTGAAGTAATAACTGCCCTGCAACCACACATGCAGCCTGTAACAATACAGCTGAGCGTCTATTATCTGCTCTTTGCAAATTTCTGATCCATTGCAGATAAGCAAATTTTCATTCAAGATCCAAACCCCTGATTTTGAGGAGACCTTAAAAATACTTTCTCTTTGGGATTTTTTCGCACCAGCTTTGTCTGAATTCCCAGACAACTTTGTGTAAGGGAATTCTGGACCTGAGTAAGATACATTGACAGTAGCTAATAAACCGTTAGCCCCCTGTCCTTAACATGAACAAGGTGTTTTCTCTACATATTATTAGCCATGAAATTTTTTTATACTGTTCATGAGTTGTAAGAAAGGACAGTTAACACATGAAGCACCGATCATTTACATTCTCTTGATGGGGACCTTATTACCCTAATGTAACTTGGTCCTCTCGAGTTACAAAGAAGTTTTCCCTCGGTCAAGGAGTTTCTTTGTGAAAGACATCTCATTATAGCTGTACCTTTGGATATTTGGATGGTGTTTTATCATGATCAGGTTAGTAGTGTGAATGCATATAGGACACTCATGATAAAAAAAAATGGTTGAAAGAGAGAAAGAGTGATTGCTTGCAACTACAAGCTCCGTATGACCTTGAAAATGGAAGATTACAAAGCATTCAAATATATGATGCAACATAGAAATGATTTAAAATACTCTTAAAAGAAACAGCTGTAGCAAGATGAGAAGAAAACAGATAATTGACACCAGATGTCCCTCTCAGACAGTGATGAAAGAGTAATTACAGAGGGAAAGATAGCATCCTGCAGAGAGCAGATGAGCTTTACCAGCAGCTCTACAAGAATGCGTAGAGACAAACATGACAAGTTTCAGCACCTCCTACAACATAAAGAGACACGAAGGAAAAAATCTTACCTTATGCTCTCAAAAGGAAGATAGAGAAAGTCATGAAACCTTTAAGAGGAAAAATACCTGGAACAGATGGTGTCACTAGTAATATCATAAAAGTTGGAGGGAAACCAGTAACCCATCCAGAAAAGCTAATCAACTTGAACTATAGTAAATGAAGTGTCAAAGGACTGGAATTATATTATATTCACACTTCTGAATCATAAAAATGCCAAAGGTGCTAAGAGACATACAGTCTTCTTATAGACTTCCAGCCATTTCTTATATTGTTGAGCACATTAGCTGAGCAGTTGACTTTTGTATAGTTCAACTACCCCAAAATAGATACGAACACTTAATAAACCATATTTCATATTCATGTAGTAAACTGCTAAATGCACATCATTTCATGAGATAAAGACTCTGTCAGACTCTGTCTACATGCCTAAGTAATGATATAGCAATGTGTGAAAAATAAATTCCCTGAAATCGAACCCTAACAAAATGACTCAGTGCTCTACACACGCTCCCTAGGGAGAGGATGAGAGGGATCATGAACTATTTGTGACAGATGTTAGTCAGAGTGCTTAAAGCTCTACTGGGAAGCAATTACACTGCAGTGATGAGGGTGGCTTGAGAATCTAGATGGAGGAAAAAATTACGAGCAAAAACTAACCTCTGAATATACCTGCATACCCACTCTGTATAAATGTTAATATTGGTAAGAATATTTTCAATCTATAATAGACATTTCCCAAAGTGTAAACCTAATATTTTTTAAAAGAATTTTTAAAGTAACTTTAGACAATGTTCAGAACCAGTCTGATTAACTTTGTTCAGTAGCTGAACTTATATTAAGATCCTTAATTTCTAGCCATTTAACAATATGTGTCCTTAATAAACTCATCTGTATTTTAGAGCTGCTGACTAATACTGCTTCTCTTGGTTATATACCTATATCTTGTATTACTTTTTTGATATTGAAGAAAACAGCTTTTAAATGACATTTTAACTTATGCATTTTTTCCCTAATTTTATTCTAATATTTTTAATGCTATATTAGTCCAAAAAAGCAACAAATTAGTTTGTTGTTCTGAAAACCAGAATTAGTTTTGAATAACAACTTCATGACAAAGACGCTTTTTTATTTCCTGTGGAATGTTTTATCTATTTTTTTCCTGATCAGCTAATGTAAGTTGGTACACAAAAGGTGAAAGCATGCTAGAGCTTTTGTTAGTCTGTCAAAATGCTTCCTGAGGAACTCTAACTAGATAGCTCATTGCTAATATTATAATTCTAAGGTACTCTAATTATTTGGTAAGAATATTGATGGGACAGTGAATGAAGAATTTAACTTCAGGTTGACTTCCTAGCAGATTAGAAATATAGGAACTTTTTCTTTATGGGACTGTGAAAACATTATAAAATGGCTTGAAGGAATGATTTAGTCATCACTAAGAATGCATTTATGATTTAATATTAAAATGTTGTATTCAGAAACAAATTTTCATTGGATGGAAAGTGTCTTATCAGTACAGGTAGTATTTTTGTTTATAGATCAAGGCTTAATTATACGTATTCAATGAGATTTGGATTACAGCCATGGTGAAGTGTCCTGGTTCTCATTATCTCTTCTTTTAAAAAGCACTGGTAAAATAATTTGGATGTCAACCTAACAGTTATGCTTTCTTGAACACTTATATTGATATATGCAAAAAAGGCAGTCCTGCACTCAAGAAAAGCTTGATAGGATTGGTTTATTTATGGTTTCCAGCACTGGAATTTTCAGAGGGAAAATTCAAAACCTACAAAATACATTTGCAATGAAGGCATGAATGTTCCACATAGGGATCTTATGCTCTTGAATAGCACCATAGAGTGTACTCCATCAAGACAACTGGCAGTCCAGACAAAGAACATTATCAAACATGTGAAATTATAATTATGCAACTGTCATTAGTCTAATCAGCAGCTGGTAAAAGTAACCTCTAAGTGACAGATGGAAACATTTTTTTTTTCTTTTCCTTTCTCTGTTTCCTTTTCCCTCCCTCTTTTTGCTGAGATGAGACCTTTTTTAAAGTGGAACTTCCTGGGAAAGTGTGGCAATAAAAATTAATCACCTTCTCTTAAATGGTGTTCAGCAATGCTTTGTGAGTTTGTCCAAAACAGTTAAATAATGAACAACATTGTCTTCTGGTGGACTGTTTCGTTCTGTTGAGAGTAAATATGCATGAAATCATTCCATGTCTGGTTTTGTTTGGAGAAAGACAAGAAACTATAGAAATAAAACCAAGTAGCATTTTTTTGAACAGTTTTATATGATTTTATGAAAGGCACTAAAGTCCTTCTGAAGTAAAAATTTCTGTTTAGACAACTTCCTACCTAGCATACAATGCATATTTCCTTTTAAGAATGTAATTTATTCCTCTGTAAAGAAATAATAGTTTCAATGTGACCATTTACATTTAAGCACAAGTTTAATTGCTTTGCCAGACTAGGGCCTCATAATATTACTGGCTTTTTTTTTTTTTTTATTACCAAAATACATGAGAGAAACCATGAATCCTGGCTGAATCAATTCCAGAAAATCATAAAAATATAAAGCAAATGTTTTCAAAGTTTGTTGTTCCCAAAAGGATTGAAACAGAAATATCAAAACAGTTTTTGGAGTTTTGTTCTTGGCATATTCTTGATCCAACTGAACTGTATACTACCAGACTTCTGAGAATCCAAAGGAAAAAAAAAAAGGTTCAAAATATCTGAGGGTTTTTATAGTACAAGCTCCATTCTCCAAAAATCTGCATACAAATTCCAACAGAGTTTGAAAATTTCTCTATACTAAATTCTCCATCTGTTAATTATCAGAACTGACTCCCAGTGCTTGAATTTGAGTTTCCTCCATTACAAAAATCAGTATCAGCAGTGACTGCCAGTATAAACAAGATTTCTGAGATTCTGCCCTGATCTATGATACCCATTTCTGTGTACCCACCCTTAAACTAGGGGCATAAACCTGAGAAATGTATTAATTTGATTTTTCATTTTTTCCATTCTCTTAAAGGTATAGCTACAGAAAGAAACAAATTATGCTCAGCAGAAACGGTAATTATGTAAACAAATAATACTTAGATGAAAGCTATACCACTGGAAATATTTACTTTTGATTCAGAAGATACACCTCTTATATAGAAACACAGAATCATAGAATAGTTTGAGTGTAAGGGAGCTTTTAAGTGTCATTCAGTCCAACTCTCTGGCAATGAGCAGAGCCATCTTCAAATAGATTAGGTTTCTCAGAGTCCCATCCAACTTGACATTGAATGTTTCCAGGGCTGGGGCACCCACAACCTCTCTGGGCAACCTATCCAGTGTTTTCCATCATAAAAATGTCCTTTCTTTTAGCCAATCTAATTAAAGCCCCATTTAGTTTAAAACTGCTCCCTCTTGTCTATCACAATAGGACCTGCTAAAAAGTTTGTCTCTCTCCATCTTTCCTATAGGCTCCCTTCAAGTGCTGAAGATTCTCAGTAAGATCAGCCCAGAGCCTTTTTTCCCCCATGTGGAACAATCCCAATTGTCCCAGCCTTCCCTCATAAGAGAGGTGCTCCCTCCCTCTAATCATCTTAGTGGCCCTCCTCTGGACTTGTTCTAACAGTTTGATGCTCTTCCCATTCTGGAGACTCAAGAGCTGGATACAGCACTCCAGGTGGGTTCTCAAAAGAGCAGAGCAGAGGAGCAGAATCACCTCCCCAGCTTGCTGGCCATACTTCTTTTGATGCAGCTCAGAATGTGGTTGACTTTCTGAGCTGCGAGTGCATGTTGTCGGGACATGTCCAGTCTATCATTCACAAACACCTCCCAGTCTTCCCTGCAAGTTTGCTCTCAATCCCTTCATCCCCTGGTCTGTATTGATAACGGGAACCGCCATGACCCAGGTGCTATAACTTTTCACTTGCCCTTGCTGAATCTCATGAGGTTCCCACAGGCCCTCTTCTTGGGCTTGTCCAGGTCTCATCATCTTGTCTTTTAGGAGTGTCAACTGCACCACTCAGCTTTGTGCTGTCTGCAAACCTGCTGCAAATGCACTCAGATACAAACCCTTGAGGAAAAACACTTGTCACTGACATCCATCAGGACACTGACCCATTGTCCAATACCATCTAGATGTTCAATCAATACGCAACAGAATAAGGTGATGCACCTACATTTCCTTTGAAGTCAACCTTGCCATTTCCAGGATTACTAAACCTGACTCAGGTCAACAGTAACCGGTCACCAGTCCTCAAAGAAGCTCATGGCAAAATTTGCATTGATATCTATAGGTAAGAAATTACACCACTTGGAAAATATGACTTGATGTCTGTCTGTGAGAACAGTCAGTGTTAAAAGAGTTTCTGATCAAATTCCTGTGCTAAGCTTTTTCCACCTTTTGGAAATTCTTTTTAATATCCAACAATGATGCAGTGCAAAAACAATAAGGCCAAAACTGACTCAAAAGAGATAAAATACCTCTCTCGTGTGTGTGGTACAATTTTGAAAGAGGTTTGAGTCTCATGGAGAAGAAATTAAATGCATGAGAAAGATAAAATTATATATTTTTTATATATATATATCTCCTCAAAAATTTAGATTTTCCTTATAAGGCTTCTTTGTATAAAAACTCATCATAAAGTCACTGAGCTTTTTATGTCTTCTGTGAGTTGGCTCAAGTACAGAAATATAAATTTACATGGTAAATATGAAAGAGAAATCACAATTTGACTGTTTCTTCTGTGTAGCATGATGGAAATATTAAGCATATATTTATTTTTCGCATCTACATTCTCCACAAAAAAACCCATATGTTCATACGGACAGGGACATTAGTAACATAGATCAGAAACTTTTTTTATCCTTTTCCAACCTATACATATATTTGAGACTTTCATATATTGATAGATAATCAATTTTTAGTTATTTTTAAAAATACTCTTTCTGAGCTGCTCTAAAATTTTGTGGAAAAGTAATGCAAATCTTTATTTATTCTGATTTTAAAATATCCACAGCATGTAATAGTTACAGATTGCAATAACTGCTTTCTATTGCTTATTTTATGTTGCTTGCTGATATCTAGAAGCTGTATCTTTTTTTAGGAGCAGAATCATCTAACTGAAATCAAGAGCTGACACTATTTTAGATAGATAAATTTAATGATGACTCAATTAATTTTTAAAATAGTCTTAGAAGGCTATTCTTTGAGACAAAAACATAAGCAAATTGCTCCATTTGGGGCATAAAAAGGGACTACATTTCTTTTTAAATGATAATTATTGTCCCATACTTTTGCAGATATATAAATACACCTGTAGCAATGTAAATATGTTTTCTAATATGTCCCTGAATATTAGATCAAATAATGTTTCAGGAAACATAACTGATCTCTGTATTACTGCAGTATGCTGATGCCTATCTTATTTCTTAGTCCATGTTCAGAATCTAATGAAGAAGGAGTAGACCCTTTGGACAACTTTCCTGAATATTCATCTGATTTGATTCATGGCTGTTTGGAAAGGTGGGTTTAATGATTTTTTTTATAATTTCAGACTCAAAGGTGACATAAGATCTCAGTGCCAGGACAGAAACTAGAGATGACATAACAACCTGTCTTCTGCCCTCATTTATCTACTCAAATTTTCAAGTAGCCCAAGAATAATATTAGAAAATTCTTCTATTTTTGATTTGTAGTATTTCAGTTAGTTTCTTAATTGATTACCTAGAACTTCAGCATGATTTATTTATTAGTTTATTGCCACACAGTTTTTTTTGCATATCTAACTATAAAATGGCAGTAAATACATTCATGAAGATATAGATGCCTTGTCAGTGAATCAATTCAGTATTTCATTTCTCCATTATAAAATTATATTCCAAATTCTTTTATATCTACCCTTTCATGAATTTATTTTGGAGTCAAGTTAGCTTTCCTATACAGCAGGAACTCTTTATTTTAGATTTATATTTAGTTCCTTTGATAACTGAGGTGTAGAATGCCTAGTATACCTAACACATGATGTGTGGCTTAGGTCATGGTCTTGTTGCAAAAAATACTCTTTGAATCATTTTTGACAGCTTTATAAGCCTTCTTATATCAAAGACATCAATAAACCATGGCTCATTAATTGTGTGAACATCTATTGCCCTTCATGTATAAGTTTCAAAGTTAGAATTCATGTTTTTTTCTTCCTGCAATGGTATGAAGATGCTTGCTTTTCTAACAAGTGCTGCTCCAAGAAAAAACAATTCATAGCTTTTCAACAGCTTTCTGAGAAGCAACTTATATCTCATTTTAAAAAATACAACTGAATTTCCCTATTAAAAAGGAAAACCGTGAAAAAACCTGACAATTATTCATAAATTGAAAAAGAAAGTATGAAGGACATTCCAGAATAGGCCTTGGAGATGTATTTGTCATTTCAAGTATAGTGTGCAGGCTTAGCTTTGGAAGGTGAGCCCAAATCTCATCCTTCTGTGAGGATAAGGCAATATGACTGTAGACCCAGGAGTTGACAAGCCATACTAGTTCTCATGGGCAAGGCTGGGAAGACAGCAGTAGTCTCCATGAATGAAGAGTACACTCCCCTAACTATTTGAAAGACCATTTTATTTTGAAAATCAAATAACAAGTTGTCTCAGTAGTGATTGTCAGAAATAAATAAGAGGCAGAAATATAGTATAATATAGTATAAATATAAGTGGGATGAAGCAATCAATGAGAAGATACTATAATTTTAATCAGGCATTTTTGAAAAGGTTTGAAACAGAAAATGATAGATTCATAATGATTTTTAATAAAACATGCAATACCATAATCCCAGAGGGATAGCTGGTAAGCATCTATAACTTTCTAAATGCAAACAAGAACCTCAGATTCCTTTAAATTAAAGTGAATTGCATAGGAATAGGAAATAGTGAAAGCAGTAATTACTGAATTTCTATATTCATAGAAAACTGGGACTTCATAAATATCGAATAATGTCCTAAACCATATACAGCGTATGCTAGTTTTCAGTAGCTGTAAATTCAGTGATTATGGACACTTATCCATTATTTACCTATTTTTTGTCAGTATAAATAAACAAAAAAGCTGCAAACATTTATTAGAATTGAAAAATTGATGAAAAACTATAGTGAAGCAGTTGATTATACTCCACACTTTGTTCTTCAGATAGGCACCTCATTTTTTTTCCCATTGTGTATTTGAGATAGGAGGTAACAGAAAATATATTTTCCTTTAGTGAAATTGTATGCACTAAATCCCACAATTCTTTTCACCTCTCAAGGTGTTGAATCTTCACATATAGAAGATAGATTATAGCATTTTCAGAGGATGTAAAAAACATTCAAGTCAAAACAGAAGTACTCAGTATTTCTGAATAAATACAAGAAAATGTATGATTTATTTAATATAAGAGTAAATTAAATAAAGTAGAATCCTAAAACTGTGGGAAACAAAACTGTAGGTTAATGTGGGATGCAGGGCAAAAGGTTGCCATTTCTGCAAGTTAACTACTGCGGTTTTTTTTAATTTGTGTAGTTAAATTACTGGGATTAATGTAATATAAGGCTTGATGGCCCTTCCGAACCTTTTAGAAAATGAGACAGGAGCCTATTAATATGGCCATTAATAGCTATTTAGTAAGTAAATAACTAATAGGAATGTTTTACACTGAACTTTGACTGGATAGAAGATCTGTCTTCCTCCGTGTTTCCAAAAACTTACCACCAAACTCAAGCAAATAGACACCCAGCTGGTGTGCTAAAGAGGGACCCTGCAATGTGCTGTTTTGCCGTGCTTGAAGATACTGACCTTCCCTTTCAGAGATTTGGCTCAAGTGAAAGATATTGCCAAAAGATACTACAGTTTTGAATGGCAAACAGGGAAAGAAGTGGGGGGAGGTGGGGGTTGGGGGAGGATGACGACACATTGCTGAAATGTTTGAGACAATTGCCTTTATGGAAGGTACATTCTCTGTCTCTGAGCTCACTTTGAGAGGGAAAATTTTTTAGAAAGCAGTAGAACTGGACTTGTCCTTTTTGAAGTAATTGAGGCTAGTTTCTTATTTAGACAAGCATTGAGAAAGTGTAAGTCTTCAGCTAGTAAACAAATTATTTCTTTTTTTTATTTTTTTTATTTTTGCTATCAATATTTATTTCATTAAGGAACTAGTCCATTTTGTTTGTACTTCAAGAAAATGATCACCTGGAAGAAAATAAGCCTACTGACTCACAAGGAAAGTACAGAAAGGATTTATGTTGTCCAAATCAGACACTCCCAGTCAAAATATATAAACAGGAGGGAAGCTTGTAAAACACCAAGTGAAACTTAGGAAGGAAATGCAAATTGAAGGCTAGTGGAGTCAAAGGCTAACATTATTAAAATATATATGTTTAGTGCTGGAACTTTTTTTAAGATTTGAGTAGCGTAAATATATTTTATGTCTGTAAAAAATATGTTTGTAGTGTCTTACTACTCAAAGGAAGGACTTAGAGATCTGACATATAAGTCAAGACAACTTTCTGTTAATACTGTAGAAACATACTGTAAAAAAACCAGAAGCAGTGGCTCTTCATAGAGTACTTTGATTGAACTGTAGTATGTTCACCTCTCTTATGGAGTGAAAATCAATCTGTGAAAAGAACTTTCTATCTATGAAAAAAAGTATTCCTTTCCTCCATAGGTGACTGCACATCTATTCTGTTTTAGTGGCAAAGAGAAGTGAGATGAGTGATTTTGCACTCATAGTGAATGCTGCCTTAATATTATCACAGGGTTTTTTTCAGGCAAAAAAATAGTGTTGAAGCAGAGAACTTCTTATTAAATACCCCCATCTTTTGCCAAGACTATTCAAACTAGAATAATGAAGATTGGTAGTGAAAATAAAGAACAACTAATGCTCTGAACACTGATGGTTTCTATCACATTCTTTTTCTGATACTTACTTCCAAGTTTCAAGCCACTAAGTAATGTCCAATTTACACTGCCATCCTGGCTTACCCCAACATTTTAGCTTATTTAGTGCATAGAATAGAGGTCTAGATTTGTATTAGATTTTATGTAAAAAACAAGTGCTTCTTGAGAGAAAATAATTTTAGCTCCATCCTGAGAAACATGAAAACAGAGATGTTCCTATCTTAAGTCAATGGCTCTGTTTTTATATTTTTAATCTAGGGATATATTTCATGAAATATACACACATCAAACACTTGCTGGAGTTGGACTGACTCATGAAAGGGCAGGTTAGGTCTATGAATCTAAGAAATTCCTTGAATTTGATCCTTTAGATGCTTCATGAAAACATAGCACATGAAATTCATAATAAACGAACAGAGCAGTATTAAGTGAGAAAGTGTTATTCTACATTTAGTTGAAAACCTGTGCTTTGCAGAGCTGGATTAATGGGAAAATATGAGACAAAGTATTGATTAGTTAGGAGGTAAATGCTCCTATGACTCTGTAATAAACACATCATAGCTTTTAGCCTGGTCTCTTAAAGATTTCGGGAATATCTGCAGGTCAACTTTCAATAACTAATTCAAAGTGAAGGTGCTCAATTGTGTATGAATATATTAAAATGTATTCAGATGAAAAGTACATCTGAAAGACAGGGATATGGACATGTTGCATAAGTGCAAGCAGCTCACTCTGAGGAATACTGTATTCTTTAATTATTCACTCAAATACTGTATTCTTGTAAATTATTTACTTCTGTGTAGTCAATATGAAATAGTGTTGCAACAGTCACTGTGCCAATATCTCACAAGTCACTGAAGAAACATTGTACTTTAGGTAGGTAGTATCAACTCTGCAGAGATTATATTTGGTTTTGGTTTTGACTGCTTGAAGTTACTGGGAAAAAAAGCTAGTTAGTTTGAGAAACTGTTAGAAAAGTAAAATAGTTTTCTTTGTACTTATCTGAAAAAAAAAACAAAAAAACAAGCCAAACACCTTTGCATTTGTTCTGTGTTGTATACAGATAACACACACAAAAGGTAATTAATATTCCGACATCCTATCAATGGAATAAACATCCAAAAGCCTTACAGGAGACAGCCTGATTATGAAGACTCACACCAGC